>JAVTVY010024327.1:0-91490 GCA_036873755.1 Hanleya hanleyi
ATTTATTTTTATTTTGAGAGAATTCTGCATCATGATCACAACATTTTCAGCATAAAGACCTCCATCAATTCCATGTAATATCTAATGTCTTATATCCCAGTGTTACATATTTTTCTAAGAATTGCCCTACACTTTGGAATAAGTCTATATGATTTGAGAAGACAAACTTTTCGCAAAAATTGTGTCATTTCGAGACATTGGAATTTGAGATAACAACAAACTTTCAAAATTTCAATTTCTTTCTCGGGGTTGAATTTCTTCTGATGCGCTTCTTATCTTTCCATCGGGATGTTCCTATCTGTTGTCATTGCATCCACTAAGCATACGAACGAACACCTGCAAAAACAAAACCCATAGAGATTGATAATGTGAATTTGTCCGATTCAACGCCAATGAGAAGCAAGTTTAATTTTCAGATTTTCAATAATTCTTATAGACCCAAGAGGTAAAGAGAATAATAATATTAATTAATTCTCTATCATACAGACATCAAAGCTATTTTCTGGCTTTCACGAAAATTCGTTGAATCCTTTAAAAAGGCAATTTTTTTTCGATTACTGAAATTTCGCAGAAAGTTGGTAAACTAAAAAAAAATGCAATTACGACTTTGCTGTATTCGGCTCACGAACTGAAATGAAAAAGAACTATTAATTGAGAATGCGCCGTATTGTGATTTTTCCTTTATTTTTTAGACGTTGGTTGAGCTATATTTCACCTTATTATTCGTTTTTCATCTCAACTATATGTGATCTTGTTTAAATTTCGTAAATGTGTTGTGTTCATCGAGTTTGTAGATTTTCTTTTGCAGTTTTACCATGTCTCAAGTGGACATATATTCTGAAATTTGTTGAGTGCAAATCATATTCCAGATCTCAAGAACTCACAGCCAAACTAAGTATATAGGTATATATCTCATTGCTTTTATGCTTAAACGAATCATCCTACATCCAACAGGTATATGTACAAATAAAAATAATCGCTCGTGCCAGTTAGATGTAAGAAAAAGAGGTTCACATATGTTTTTAATTACATTTAATTCCAAGACTGACAGCAGAGTATAAATAATTTGAATCATCGTCGAAAATACAATTATTATTATATTTTATTATTATTTGACATTTCGTTTTCTCTTGCACGAAACTGTTTCTGTATTTATGTACTATGTTTTTTCTTAATTTTATGCTAAGGGTGTTATATGAATGAGGTCTTCAGATTCTGGACGCGGGAATGCTTTAATGGACAAAAGCTAAATAATGAATGACGGACTAGACGATTGTATTTAATTTTCCTGATTGAGCATTTTCCTGAGTGACTTGCAAAAAGAATGTTAGCGCATTCTGGTAATAACAACCTAACCAGATTCATTTTATCGTCAATATCAGGACAAGTATTTTAGTGGCGTTTCTAACTACATATATGACAAATATCCACAGATTTACCTCCAGTACTTTCGCGCATTGCTTGCGTTTACATGCTCATTTGCCATATTGTCGAACTGCATTTGTTTTCACCTTAGCGCTAGAAATTATATCTACTTCGTCAAGACATTGGAAAGAAGCCAAATTGTTCTCCAAAAGCCAGTTTGCCTGTAACGATTTCTAGATTTCCGTGTATATAATTATTCCTGGAGACTATCTCGTAGGGATGTTGACATCCATATATTGAAACAATATTTGTAAAGGTATACACGTAACATGTAGTCCGTATACAGCGTGCTTTCCGCTATTAAAATTTCCATATATGAGCATTACGACGCTGATGGAATTGCGATTATTGACTCAGAAACGCAAGCTCCAGATTCGATGTTCAGTAATCAGCCTTCGTCCATAAGGTATTGTCGCGTCCCATAACGAATTGTCGCGTCCCATAACGAATTGTCGCATCCCATAACGAATTGTCGCGTCCCATAAGGAATTGTCGCGTCCCTATTCGAAATAGCAAGCATCAGACCCGACATTCAATATTCCGTCGTCGTCCATAGAAGAATTTATGAATTAGGACTAATTCAAAATGTATAAAAAAGTTTGAAAGAAAAATAAGAAAAACATTATGGTTTCCTAATGATCAATTACCGACCTAATCCTAATCAATAGCTTCATCCAAATGAATTCTCAAGTCGTTTTCCACAGTACGTATACAGTACACTGCACTATTAGCATATGCATCTAAGGTGGTATAAAGCAACAATAGACTATACTATTATATACTTTAATGCAAGAGAGCTAGAGGCGCAGTTATCAGAGGCCATCTAGAAAATATCTTGATGTTCCTATTAAAGGTCGAATTCGTATCACTGATCCGTATTCTTTTATTGAAATGAAATTCATAACCGTCTCTAGAGTATAATATATCCCAATTTAACAGTATCTGTTCATGTATATGCACCATGACAATCTTGCATCACACGATGGGCAAATGATCGCTGGTAAATGACCATGTCTGACTGATGGATGTCGGACGAAACCGCCTTTCGCACATTATTGCCTGTCTGTGCAGTGCCCCGTGATTAGCTACTGATTCGTATAATTTCACTTTGTCTTATATTTTAACCTGGTGAATATTTTGAAAGGGTAATAACTGAAATAATTGTATACATGTGCAATATGTTTCCAGTATTCAAAGAAAGCGTCATTATGCTTGGAATAATGTATAATTTGGCACATATTACATGAAAATATGTCAGCTATCAACAGTTCAAAATAGTCTCCTGGGTTAAAGGATATGGCAAAAAGAAATCATACGAATCAGTAGCTGATCAGCTGAATCCACGGGTCATTGCACAGGCAGGCTCTTTTTTGTTCTTTCAACAATGTGCAAAAGGCGGATAGATAATAGAGTCATTACAAACTATCCAGAAGGATAAATGGTCAAGTTTAAAATACTTCCTGTGTTTGACATCAGATAGTATACTCGTACTGTCGATGGTACGGTTAACCATTGCTTTGATGGTTCAGTTGAGCAAATCTTTCAAATCATGTCTGAACCATATAATTCTCGAAGCAATTGAGCTGAATATATCCCCATAGCAGCTCAAGGTTTGTTGCAATTTCAAGTTCTAGATTCCAATACAAATAAAACGGATATCATCTTCAACCCTGTGGCCACGTTAAAAAAATGGGATGTTATCTTAACGATAAAATGTATTTTTGCGTTTTCTCTATTTCTCGAGAAGCGTTTTTCTTCCCGACTCTGCCATAGTTTCATATGGCTGAGAAGACAATGCAATATTGTGGTTCACCCCCGTTATACAACAACGCCAGCTTGCTTTGTTAGGATTTCTCTGGCTTTTTGCTCTTAATTGTCTCATCACATGCCTTGTCGATTTTCTGTTCGTGGTTGAGAAAGCACATAGCAGTATATGCTCACCAGATCTATATGGCATGATGACAAGCGTTCTCACCAAATTTTGCCTTCCAGAAACACGTCCAAGAACAAACGGCCATCGTCCGTACCGCCTAAACGTTAGACACGACCGGCTAGACGTCTGCGATTGCTAATCTTCCGAAATTTGTCGGAGGATTGTGGGGTTTTTTTCAGCGTGGATATTCTCTGCACAGACACACGAATTAATAACTGATTAGAAATAACTGAATTATTTAAATGATACACACATGTAATGGGTTGTTAAAGAATGAGAAACAAACTTAGTGACTCTGGGAATGATATGATGGAAAATCTGAATGGCTTTCCGACGCAGCCATACCGAGAGTAGAATATGGTTATTTTTACGTCTCAGACTCTCATCTCCTAGAAGAATACCAGTGATTTTTTAGGATTTGAAGACAGGAATGCCTTTCCGCTCCTATGACAGGAATATACAATGATGTCTTGTCGGTATCATTGAAAATTGTTGACCGCTTCGCTCTTGCAGGAAACTAGCCTATGTTTATGTATACTATGATTGTCTTTTTGAATTTGGTGCTAATACTGTTGTATGGATACGGAATAAGTCTTTGGATTATGGACGCGGATATTCTTTAATGGACGACGGCTGAATTATGAATGACGGACTAGACGCTTGTATTTACATCAATCTTCAAACTGGTCGTTTAGTAGATTTCTGAGGTGATCAGGGTGTGCTGGTGAATTTCTGAGGTCACCAGGTGGGATGGTGGTATTCTGAGGTCACCAGGGTGGGTTAGCCGATTCCCAAGGTCACCGTTGCCGGACTGGTGGATATCGGAGTTCACCAGGTTGGGCTGGTGATATTCTGAGGTCACCAGGTGGGATGGTGGTATTCTGAGGTCACCAGGGTGGGTTAGCCGATTCCCAAGGTCACCGTTGCCGGACTGGTGGATATCGGAGTTCACCAGGTTGGGCTGGTGGTTTTCTGAGAACACCAGGGTGGACTGGTGGATTCGGGAGGTCACCATTCCCGGGCTGGTGGATTCCGGTGGTTACCCAGTCGGACTGATGGGTTTCGGGTGTCACAAGGCCAGGCTGGTGGATTTGACACGATAGAATATGACTTATTAGCTGCACTATACACTTCAAAATGTCCGCATTCAAATCAAGAAAATTTGTATTGCGTATGTGTTGAACTGAAGGTATTGTACTAACTGTTATATCAGATTGTCGAGGTCTACACAATTAGTTCACTACACTACCAGCCGTAATTCACTGTTGTTTCCAGTATTTATTTAGCAGCAATTAATGTAGACTTGTCTTTTTTCGTTGTATATATAGCATTCTGCAAATAATACCTAATCAGTGAACGCCAGTACATAATTTTGATGGTGTTTCAGAGAGAATGACAAAATCACAATCACAGTTCAGCATAAACGGTCATTACAAAGTAAAATGATGTGCGTTCGTCTCAGGATGAATCAAACTTGACGGGTACCTTTGATGAAAAAAACAGGCAAATTATGTGATTGGGGAACACTGGGATATTTTTCACCTTTTTGCAAAAATCTCTGCTATTACTGTTCTGTAAAGTAGCCTGCTATGCTCTAGTTATAACTAATATGTAGTATAACATACTCATACAAAAAAGGGCCCTCGGTGGCCGAGTGGTCTAAGGCGCTTCGCTGGTGACCACTAGCCTCACACCGCTGAACCGGCACGGGTTCGAGCCCAGCTGGTCCATGTGTGAAAGTTTGTCAGTTACTTGCCGAAGGGCGGTGGTTCTCTCCGGGTACTCCGGCTTCCTCCGCCAACCAAACTGACTGTCGAGAACTATTTCCGGCTGTCCTCGTGGAACGAGTCATGGTCTCCTGTATCAAGAAACCGGCTTTATGCCACTTAGTGAACGGAGAAAACGGCATAAACTCCGTTTATTTTATAAAATGATCCACAGACAAACACCATATTACCTGTCATCATTATTGCCGATGCGAGTATCTGAAACAACTCAATATCCTCTAAGAAATGCCAATAATTTTGTTCCACCGTATTCTAGAACAGCCTTACACGCGAACTCGTTTCTTCCATCTACAATTAGACTGTGGAATGATCTCAGTCCCCGTGCCCGGCAGTCGCCTTCATACCACTCATTCTGTCTGTCACTATCCTCAATAGTTCCTACATATTATTACTATGGCCTGCGCGAAGTACAGATAATTCATGCTCAGCTAAGACTTGGATGTAGTCTTCTCAAAGCACATATGTACGAACGACATATATCAGCAAATTCTGTGTGCTCCTGTGGCTATGAATACGAAGATGCTACTCATTTCATACTAGTTTGTCCAAACTTCACCGAACTGCGCAGAGAGCTGTTCTTTAGCCTTCCAGAAACAGTACTTAACATTCAAGTATTATTATATGGCGATCGCAACCTGTCAACCCAAAATAACGTGAATATATTCAAACCCGTGCATGAATTATACTCCGCTCTGGAAGATTTACATTACCGCCCACCACGCCAGGTCTTCGCTCAGCATGATTGCCTGTGCATTAAAAACCTATTTACCACTGTTACAGGATTGCCTTTACACTTAAAACTTATTTGCCATTCTTTCAAATAAATAATATAACAAATATATATAACAACAAATAATAAATATTTAATGACAAATCACACGTCTATGTAACACGTAAATTAACAAATCGAGTGCGACTCCTCTCTGTAAATATGTTCCTAACTAATGTTTCATTTATATATCCAATGACAGCTGTTTTATGTAAATACATGTATGTTAACCCACTCACTGTTTAACGCTCATCTGCGTATATCGTATGTATTTATGTTGTTTATGTATTTATGTTGTTTGATTCATTGCGTCCTTCGTATGTGTTTCAAGTTTTGTACTTTGGTGTGCTACCCGGTGTGTAGATGTAATACGTACAGATGTAATAACATATAATAATAATAATCATAATATAATAATATATGTATGTATGCGTATATATATCTATGTGTATATATGTATGTATATATGTATATGTATATATGTACGCAGCTGCATGTTAATTATTGTGTTTGTAACTGTTTCTTATTCTATTCACTGTTGTCTGTCATCTTGTTATTGTACATGTATGTGTAATATGTCTGTTGGGAGAGGCGTTCAAATAGGCTCTGCCTGTTCGCCGAACCCTGTTTCCTGGTGAAATAAATATACTGTTTAAATCAAACTGACTGTCACCATATGAGTGAAACAAACTTGAGTGTGACATTAAGCCAAATTCCATCCCTCCCTCATACAAAAAAATCAGAAATATCTGTTATACCTTACTCCAGAATTAGTTTTTAAAAAGTAAAAAAAAACGTGTCCCGGTTTGCTCCGGTTATGGGTGCACTGGGACACCCACTGGAGTGCGGTGGGACAATGATCAAAATACATTTTAAATCAGGTACATAATGATATATTTCATAGGAGTTTAGAAGATTCAACAGCGATGGTGAAGATAGTTGCAATTTTAGACCTCTGTTTTACATATAATATTTTTCAGATGTCAAATTTGAGAAAAAAATATTTTGTGTGATTCTCATGCCAATGAAAGCATTTGACTTTGAAAGTATCAGTAAAACTCATCAAATCCGATAGGATTAGCCATTACTACTGTCTAGGAAACAAATAAAACGCACTTTAATAGCATTTTAGGATGAACGCAAATTTCACCATTTGATTACTATTGTCCCAGTGTACCCCGGCAAAAGTGTCCCAGTCTGCCCCGGGTGTATGATATATTCCGTTTAATGAAACAATTAAAACATACATCTGAGATAATAAATGGATATAATTAAATTGTACATTTGTCCATCCTCTCTCAGCAGTAAAAATACAGCAATAAAGTATTTCTGAAAAGTTGGTGTAACAAAATATCATCCTCAGTCCTAAAAATTGCTGACTGCTCAAAAACATATTTTTTGCCCCTAATTTTTTACCAATGATAGTTTTCATTTGTAATCAATATAGAAGTTGTATCGGGGTGGTGGCTTTCTGCTGATAATAATGTAATGTGCTTCCTGTTGTGTAGACGGCTTGACCCACTGTGCCCCAAGTCCCACTGTACCCCAATCTTCCCTATACTCTATACTGTGAGGCCACGCTATGTCACTGTACGTGTTAGCCCACATACGGAGTCGTAAAAGGGACATGGATTTTTTTTAGCTCCTATTATAAAGGCTTAATAAGTCGTTATAACGACTTAATAGGGGCCAATTTTTTTATTTTGCCATTGCCATGCGGCTCCGCACCCACAACATATCACGGACTTAGGCGAAATGCACCTGCAACACATCAAAAGTGGGGTTACAGCAGGAATGTGAAGGCGTTCAGTGGACCTTAATTCTCTCTCTCTATCTCTCTCTCTATCTCTCGTGTTCAATGGAAACAGATTGGTGATTGAATGTTGAGTTCTACCGGCATATAACACGTCAAAAGAGATGTCGCAAATAGTCAACACATTAAAACAACCAAATTCTTTGGGATCCACTGATTTACTTTGGGATCCACTGATTTACTTTGGGATCCACTGATTTACTTTGGGATCCACTGATTTACTTTGGGATCCACTGATTTACTTGGACTAATACAGGATGAGGGTCACTCCGACAATATTACGGAAAAAAACAAACATTTATAGATCGACATATATTTATTCACGTCATCCTCATGAATGGTAGTTTACAACAGCTTCCATGCATAGGTAGATATAAGTTTTACAGAGCAATCAAGTTCAAAGATAATAAACCAGTCAGACATACAAATACAGTGGGTAATGTTTTAACCAATGAAATCCACCAAATTGAAATAAACCAGACTATGGATGTATCTGCCGTATGTTGGCAAACAAGGTGAATGCATAGCAAGGAAGTGTATAGGAAAAATTTCTAACTGCTAAGTGGGCCTGACAAAATAATTGTTAAATGGCAAACCACAAAAAACAATTGGTTTTTTTTCAACAAGAAAGACCCTGTACCTCTTATGCACAAAACTTATGTTGTTTATAAGTTTATTTGGCTTGGTTGCAAAGACACTTATATAGGTGAAACCGAGAGGTGCTTATTCATTCAATGCGTTATCGGAAATTCTAATAGTGCAATTTTAACCCACATACTTAAATGCGAGCTGTTTCAACAACAATGTGAAGACATGTTTGATTAAAAATACAACAGAGCCATTGAGCCAGCTAAACAATTACCAGAATTCGTATTGTTAAACTGTAAGACTATTGATAAAGTCAACGATTGGAATACCCTTCTTTTCAAAGAAGTCCCTGCTATCTGTCGAGAAAATTCACAATTGAGCTGTAGTCTCAACGCCTCTGAAGAACTCGTACTTTGTCGGCGATCACTTTCAATTCCTTCCATTAGAATTACTTGGAAATATTGATATATATCAAAAAGAGTTTTCGCTTATATTTTCGGAGTCACCTTCCCTTGTATTAAAAACAGTCAAAAAAGTAAGCGATGTCTGAGTGAGTGATAATTTTTCGACGAATAAAAATTCGTCGAAATTTACCAGAACGCGCCTCAAGCCGGCCCCAGAGCTTCAGAACCCCCGACCGTTGCCTAAATGCTGGGATGCGTGTAGTAGCCCGCGCTCTCCCCCAATCCAAAAATGCTTCCGTCGTGCCTGCTAATTGCATGTTATGGCAAATCAAGTCTAAATGATTATATATTAAGACCTTATACGGGCAAGGTGTTAGCTAAGATTCATAGCGTCTCCCTTCCCTCAACGCTATGCCGACGACAAATACATTTCCCTGTTGGTAACTCGAACATCTCCATGGCGCACTTATTATTACCTTTGCGTGCGCCCTATTGGACCTTCATTAACTTGAGAAAATGAGGCGCCATGAATCAAAATACCATAATCGATGTTGTGATCATCATCCCCTGTATACACGGGGTCTGTTATGACGGAAATGCCCATCTTCTTGACCCTCGATTTCAGGTGATTTTGAGGCTCCATAGGGATAATTTTAACGTCTGTAATTAATATCTGACCGACGAAGGGCCATTTAGTCTGCCATTTCTGTATTTTTATTCATGGCGGCCCATTTTCTCAAGTTAATGAAGGTCCAATAGGGGGCAAAGGTAATAAGTGCGCCATGGAGATGTTCGAGTTACCAACAGGGAAATGTATTTGTCGTCGGCATAGCGTTGAGGGAAGGGAGACGCTATGAATCTTAGCTAGCAAGGTGTTAGCATGAGAAATCTATACTGCATGCGAAGGAATTTTTCTAAATATTTTCTCCACACGTAGGCTCTATTTGATGATAAAATCTATTCTTTAATATCAAGTCGGGATGAGAGAAATCAATATGTTCCAACACATATCTGCGCAAATACTTAAAAAGTACGAAAGTTTTATTCCCCTTGTCCTTTCACTGAACAGATGGCGCTGTAAGCGGCCTAGTGGCACCATCCGGGTCTCATTAATTGACCGGGACATTGACACGCATCCTGTCACTGTCGGTGTTTTTCGGTTAAATCAACGGTCTTTTCAGAAATATTTGACGAGAGTTACCGGGAGAAGTTTGAGCGTAATTGTCGGCATTTAGCGACCATGGTTCCGTGTCGATAACGCTATCCCTAGCCAGACAATCTCTCTGAAATTATCCGTCGTCTGGCGTGAAGGGTCATAGGAAGCTCGGAGTAATGTAGGTCATATCATGGCTGCAGCTGCAGTGGAAGTGTTGGGGTCGGCGTTTGGTTACAACTTGGGACTGGTAGAACGTGCGCACAATTTTTGGGCCAAAAGCAGTTGTTCCATGAGGTATTGAAATGAGGCGATATTTGTTTTTAACAGAAAATACTTTCTTGATATAAGGTGGATTCGGACAGATTACGAAAGCTTCACAACAGGTATTCCTATCTACCGTGTTGTTTGCTGGCAGTCGACGGACCAACACTCTATTTCCAGAGTGTTTGTCCGTCGACTGTCAGCAAACACGGTAGATAGGAATATCTGCGAGCTTGACCTCCATAGTTCTCAGCCTACCGACTTCGAAGCGAGAGCTGTATTCTAGATAATCCTCCGCCTCCATTAATTATTGCGGAGAGATATCCAATACTATTCCGTATTCTCTAATTCGGGCTTCCTGGCTTTGAAAGAATACAAATAAGAGTACTGTACTTTCGTAACAATTAATAGCAGGGACGGCGGAACAGGGGGGTCATGCCAATATTTTCAGCAAAAAAAAAATTAAAAAAAATAACGCACAAGACAAAATCAAACAGAAGGTAGAACCCCGATAGAGTAAAGTGATAAAACTTTCCAATAAGCATGAGAGGCATCTTTGCAAGATTTATGGCATTACGTTTCGTAACTTGTGGCTAATTCCGCTTAACCTTGAAATAGAGGCCGTATGAACCCATGTCTTTTCAGATGCTTATGGTGTTCATATGAACAGTCACAATCAACGCGTGACTGAGGTACATCATACTCTAGATAACGACTTTACAACGAAAATCATATGAATTAAGAATACTGATCAGCGATACGGGTTTGGTACTTTTGCAATCTTAATAAATTAATATCCTATCAATGCTCCCCAATCGTACATGTCGCTGTATAGGATCTTACGTATTTCAATTGAATTTGGTGTTCTGAGCGCCCATACCATGGATATTTAATAGCAATATGACATCATGTTCGCATCTGGACTCATCCATTTGCAGTCGGGGAGGGGAGATAGGTTCACTGTGTCCATTTACCCCAATGTTTACACCAAAGATCAGTCCATGTATCTAATGTCGGGACCGCGGCAACATGAAAACACTCCCCGCCAGCGAGCTGGCTAGTTCGGCTGAGCCAACCAAAAATTCTTTGTCATCAATGTTCCCTTCAAAGCACTATGAAGCAAAGCGTTCTCGGGATTGGTTAACACGCGAGTTACTGCAAGCCTGTTAGATCCTACAAGCGACAATATCCAAATGGGGAGCAGATAGGATTTAATTTTAATTAGATTGGTACTTTTGGAACATGATGTCTTGCCGGCATCATTGAAACTGTTTATCTCTTCTCTCTTTTATTTTCATGTATACTGTGATTTCTTTTTCTTGAATTTGATGCTAATGCTGTTATATGAATTAGGTATTTGGATTATGGACGTGGAAATTCTTTATGGACGACGGCTGATATTTAATGACGGACTAGACGCTTGTATTTTTATTAAAATGATATATATTTGCGAAGATTGCAATATGGAGTCATTTTTACTCCCATGTTGAGGCGTTTACTCCACTATTAGACTCGATTCTCATCCATTAACATCAAATGAGTTACTTATTTGAGCTGATCTGCCATCACAACTCCCGAGCTACCATATCTAATTCCTCTTTAACCGGTCCTAGGGGCCGTGTGGTTACTTCAAAGTTTCCATATGCCGTGTGGCTACTTGATAGTTTCCATATGAACATCTGCAATAAAGGTGCGGCCGAGATACTGAGTCCTATATGTTTGTTTGATGTTCTTGAATTTGCGAATGGAACCGCATAAGATGTTTTCTTATGACCTCTTAAACTGACGATTGTACATTTCATAACTCACAACAGAATTAAAGTTTCCGTTGTTAATTCTGTTGTGAGCGATTCTCAATGAAATGAAACGCTCGTTACAGGCGAAGCATGCAACGGATCTTGTCAAAATTGAGCTGACTGAAGGGAAATTATTCATGAAGCGTGACGAGGCCAGAATGTGCACGAAAGAAGGTATTGGACAATATAATTTTCGTCCACCAAAAAACCTGTAAAGTTTCTAGTCAAATTATCTAGAAACGAACCATCATCACGCAACATCAATTAAATCTCCTCTTTCTTGTGATTCATGTACGGAACGTCAATTAAAATCGTTTAATTGAATCACCAAACTAAGGACAAGTGACGAAAGTGTTATGTTCCAAGCACATCAGATATGATCCAGTTTTAAAACTTTTTTCAAAATCGTTTCCTTGTTCCACATAAAACAATGTTGTGGTCAATTGTATCGGTTATCATACATGTGAATCACAATAAAGATGAAATTTACTCTTCAATTTGAAATATAAACTATTCGATAGATATATGTTGTGAAGAATCTTGAAGTGGACCATTTTTTTCTTGTTATCGACATATAATAGACGTGGTAATAACCAAATTTTGTTTTCCGGTGTTGCAACAGCTTCATCTGTAAATGCAGTTTTTGTTTCCATTGTCCTTCCACTGAATAGATGGCGCTGCAGTGTTTATCTGGATTGTGTTACGCGTCATGATTTTCTGAACCTTTGCGATGACTGTATCATATATCGTTGGCCGGTTCTTCAATTTTTCATTTACTGGTTCCCAAATGTAGGTACTGTCTGTTAGAAATTCAGAAAATTAATCACATGCACCTTGTGTACCCAAGTATTTGAAATAGAGTATTCGTCAAAAATGTTTGTCCTCTGGAAAACTTTACAAACTTGGACAGATTAATGCGTTTCTGGCATATTGATTCTGTGATTTTGGGGGGGGGGGGGGGTATATGATTTCCAAAGGGTTGCATATTTTTTCAAGCCTTGGTGCGCAATCTACAGATATGCGCTATCATTCATTAATCTATAAAAAATTCAAGGAACGACAATGGAATCGAGAGCACATTACTTTTGATAAAGTGGCGATGGCTACTTTATATACTCAACAACATGTTTACCGGCTCACTGCGACCATCTGCCGCTCGATGTTGCGTTTCTGTGTCGAATGTTCTGAACCGTTTGACGTAGAACGTCACGGAATGGCTGCTACAAGAGTTTCCAGATCCAACAATTAACGGGATACTGTCAGCCGAAATCTGAGGATTGATGATTATGGGTACTGTTTCCTTAAAAACTGAATTTTATTTAAAAAAATCACCATCATGGAAGTCATTTGGCACCAAATCGTGTTTCGCAGCAATAAATTCTTCAAACAACATATTATTGTGAGGTAAGTTCAGACTATCAAGCGACTATTCTGGAAACTTACCTGTAAACAGTCATCACTGGACGACGGTTGAATTATGAATGACAGACTAGACGCTTGTAATCACAACATGAGGATAATAGGATTATATATGAAGTGTTTCATAGCCCACGAGCATATAGCATGTCCAAATAATCACCAATACATTACGATATAATAGTGTGAGTGTCATCTTTGTATAATTATATGTTAGTATTAAACTGTCTCAGTGAAAATGTGTCATTAACAAACAACCCATGCCTCAGTTTTTTAAAATTTGGCCTAGATATTTTTCTGTGGAATATTTTGTTTCTCCAGTTTTAGAAAACCGAACAAAATGAGTAGGTCTAACTTGGAACTTTGGTGGCTCAGGATCTATGTCAAAGTTGAATAATTGTTTGAATTCATGGTTGATATTATAATGCCTATTCTTAATCTAGGCGCGTAGAACTCACAGAAGAAACACAATAGTTAACTGATTCTGTACACAGCCCGTCCGAACCCTTGTTGTCCGAGTCTGAGATTATTGATTGTCTTTTCTTCCTTCTTCGTCTGGGACCATGCGGACAGATAGATAGACAGATGTATAGTCTATTAAAGTCTCACCAATTGCATATACAGATAAAATACATAGAATTCAATTAAAATATATACAAATGCCAAGAGATATGAAAGACTGATACTAGAAAAATACTTGAACTTACAAATAAAATTCATTTGCTCACGAATATAAAATACTTCTTCGTCGTTCTGGAATTAAGAAACAGGTGTTTGCACTTAATTTGGGTAGCGTAGTACACGACAGCATTATAATTAATAAGTCCTTGTGGGACAAACTCATAAAACGGTCCCTGTACATAAAATTGATTTCTGAAAGAATGTCGTACCTTACGTCGTCATAAACTGGACAAGTCACAAGAACATGCAGCTCATCCTCAATACCGTTATTACAGATTGGACAGACCCGTTGCTCAATAGCTAGACTTTCATATCGATCGGTTTCTATCCTTATCGAAGCTACTCCACGCCTGAATTTTGCAAGAGCACTTCTATGGGTTTTTTCTGAAATACTGTGTGCACATGGCTTTCAACTCCATAATTATTCTTAAATTCCTATACCACTCTCTGTATTTCCATTTCTGTATATATTGATCAAAAAGCATTTCCTCTCCATATTTAACTGCAAACTTAGGATCAATATTTGAAAGATGAAAGCAATCAATTTTTTTTTGTCTGGGACCATGCGGACAGATGTTAGGCAGCTTGCCCTTCTTACCCCCCACCCACCAGCGTTTGATGGCTCTGTCCGGATCGTACTGTGAAGAAAGTGGTTTATATTTATGACTATCAGCGTGAACCTACTTCGCTAGTTTACTACGATGAATACTCGCTCAGATTCTGCAGAATTGGTGGATATGACCATAGCAATGGACACCAACCTTATGATATGGGATAATTTGTGTGATTTGGTTCTTCAGAAGCTCCGATGATGTCCATGATGAACTGAAAATGCTGATGCATAACTGTATTGGAATAACTGCTCTACACCAATAGTTCCCTTTGTGATTCGGCAAGACAGCTGAGTCAAAGACGCTAAAAGCAGCAAGAAGTTTGTTGTCTCTGACAACAAGGGTGACCAAACGCTTTCAATGTATTCCCAAGAAAGAGAGAAGTATTTTTTATGAAACCCGTATAGCGGGTCCAAGAGGTCCGAGACTGTTTAGTCGCTTGATGGTGTGCTTTATTGCAAGTTCCAAGTGATGTGCACAGCAATTACAAGCGTCTGGTCCGTCATTCATAATTCAGTCGTCGTCCATTAGAGAATATCCGCGTCCATAATCCAAAGACCTATACCATATTCCATATAACAGTATTAGCACCAAATTCAAAAAGACAATCATAGTATGCATAGACATAGGCTTGTTTCCTGCAAGAGAGAAGCGGTCAACAGTTTTCAATGATGCCGGCAAGATATCATGATGCTCCAAAAATATCAAATCCGTATCGCTGATCAGTATTCTTAATCCATAATATTCGTTGTAAAGTCATCTAAAGAACGATGTATCTCAGTCACGCTTTGATTGTATCTGTTCATATGAGTACCATGAGGATCTTGGAGTACATGGGTTCATACGGCCCCTAGCCCCGGGTTAAGCGGAATTAGACACAAGTTACGAAACGTAACGCCATAGATCTTGCACGCTACGCTCGTATTTTGCTATCAGCATGCAATATGTATCACCAAATTTGAGAAACTTTGAGTGGAGGCGCTTGGTGGTGTAGCCCTGTTTTATAAGTTTCTGCAACAATGTTTTGTGACGTTGATTAAAATCGTCACATTTAGCACAGAATCTAGCAAATGCTACTAGGCGTGATATGTATACGCCATATGCAAGTCCCACTGGAATATTACTGTCCCGAAAAGGGATAGTTTACGATGTCGAAATTGTAATCATCTCTTTTATCATACAGTCGACGAGAGAGAAGGCCCCCTTCATTTTTATAGAGATATAGGTCTAAATATGATGTACCTGTAGGGTTATCTGTAGTTTCCTTCAAATCCAGTGAAGGTGGATATATATCCTTCATTGCGTCATTTATATAGCGATTATTCACAGCGAGAAGATCGTCTATATACTCATTGGTGAATAAGAAGGAACGGGCTTCGAATGGATCGGTTTTTGAAAGCGCCTGCATATAGTCATATTCATAAGAGAACAGATATAGGTCAGCCAATAGGGGTGCACAATTAGTACCCATTGGAATACCTATATGCTGTTGATATATTGTGTTGCCAAATTTCACATAGATATTTTTAATGAGAAATTCAAGCAACTCTATAAACAAAGAAACATTCCATGGATGATATATCTGTTGTATGTAGTAGAGCTAAATGCCCACCACATACAGATGTGGTACCTGTTCTTTAAATCTTTAAACCCATGTCAACATATCCGCAAAAAACATGTTGAGCATCATTTATATTTTCACACCTCGAAGGGCAATGAATTTTGCAATTTTGTGTCTCCGTCTGTGTACCGAATACACCCTCGTCGGCCATTTTTCCATACATTCGATCTTGCACGTGTGTATTCGGAATTTCGAACTTCACCACCTGTGGACGGTGTACCCCAGAAAATACATGATGCACCGTAAGTGTACGGATGATAACGCTAGAAACGTTGGTCGCCGCTGTTGAATTTTAGCAAATAGTGTGGCATATGGCAGTTCTCCTGGTGTACGGATGATAAACTACGGGACGTGAACGTAGCAGAGAGCAGATGTTGCGATGAAACATAAGTATCCCACACTACAGTATCATTATTATTGTTCTTTGTATTGCCATTGAAAATAAGAAATATATATATCAGTAGTTTACACCAATGTAAACACTTAGTTCTAAGAAGTGTTTAACCGAGGAGAAACTCCTTCATATGTTACATCGATTTCTTAAATTATTCACATAAATTAATGTTTGGTATAACCAAAAAGTCAACATCATTGGACTTTCGCCTGTTTTTGGCTTTTGCTATACATTTTAGCATGGATTTTCCAATGCATCTAAAATATGCATGAAAACTTAAATCAAAGTGATATCGCGATGTAATGTCAGAGCGGATATGGTAACATTGGAAATATTCGAAAATATTCATGTCGTATGTTAGACATATTAAATAAATCCATGTTAAAGTATATACGAAAAAGTTTAAAACAGAAGTAACAGACCGGGACCGGTGTAAGAGGACTGTACTACTTCTTCTGGTATATTTCTTCGTGATACAAAAAACGGCTGGAAGCGTTGATGTCACCGTCCTCTTACGCTCATTCAAGCCGCGGACGAACCTACTTGCATACTCTCATATCACTTTATCTGTATTATCCAACATCATAATGCTTTGTTCAAGTCGAATTCCTCATACTAACACAGTTTGATTCCTAGTTGGACACGTGGTACTGCGGACAAAAATAAAAGCGGTTAAATCCGCACCTTGGAGTTACGCGTGTGGATTCCGGGTGAGAAAAAGAATGGGAACCAAACGCGGTGATATGAGTGAAATAGTGTTGAAAGCCACGTTAAATCATATTCACTCACTCACTCATCCATCTCATACACACAACATATTTTTATCTGTTAAGAGGAAAATTCAGATCGCATCAAGCTATTTATACAGATGGTTCTAAAGATGGTGATTGGTCATACCCGATTAACTCAAGAACATTTACTAAAAAAGAAACCAGTCCCAAGGTGTATTCAATTCCACGAAGATCTCACAGTGGAACATATCCTGACCGACTGTATAGATTTTAAGATTGTAAGAGATTCTTTTTATCTTCTTAGTCGGGTAGAAGAAATTTTAGGTTATATGAGAGAAATCGGTTTGTTGCATAAGTTTTAATGTATGTACATGTTTTTGATGTGTTGTGTTGATTACTTCTAGATTGCTGAGTTGTTGACTTGTTTTTGTTAGAATATTTAGAATTTTGTTTGATCGTCGCTATAAAGCTGAGATATTGCTGAACGCGATGTAAATCTTAAATCTCTCTCTCTCTACTGATGGGAGAGTAGCGAATTCTACTATCTTCAGTTCCGAAACTAAAACCTGTCGACATGCAGGTGAAAGTTCGATTTTCACTGCCGAAGCCAAAGCTCTATTGCCATGCCACGAAGATCTCAGCGAAACATATTCTGATCGATTGTATAGATTTTATGATTGTAAGAGATTCTTTTTATCAAGTAGCTACTTTAGAAGATCTTTTTAATCGGGAAAACGAAGACTATATTTGAGGTTATTTGAGAGAAAACGGTTTGTTGTATAAGTTTTAATGTATGTACAGGTTTTTGGTATGTGTTGTTGACTTCTGGGTTGCTGCGTTGTTGACTTGTTTTTGTTGGAATACTTGGATTTTTGTTCGATCGTCACTATATAGCTGAAATATGGCTGAAGGCGACGTTAAACCTTAACTTTCTCTCTCTCTCTCTCTCTCACTCTCTCTCTCTCTCTCTCAGCAACAGATTGATGTGTTTTGTTTTGGCATCAAAGGAATTACTGAAGCTGATGAAATGGCTAAGGCAGCCCCTAGATAATGAGGTTGATCCTGTTGGAATCCCACATAGCGATTTCAGATCCTCTATCTGTGCTTGTGTGAGACAGCTGTTTCAATCTTTATTGGATGCTGTATGTAATAACAAACTTCATGAGTTGCAAAAAGCTGTAGGATATACTCACATGAACAGCCAGAAACGTTTCGATCAAACCATGTTCAGGCGATGTAGAATCGACCATACACGATTAGCGTACGCGCAAAGAACGATCAACAACTACGACAGAGACGAGAGTATTAGAGCATCCCTATATGATGACGGTGAACGGCCGTACGGGATGTGGAAAGACGTGCCGGGTGATCGTTCTTCGCCCGTATGTTGAACTTGGACTCCGTTCTGTGAGATGGCTTCGCTCTACGATTTTTACCCCTCAGCCCGACTGGGCATAGGGGTATTGTTGTGGGTCCGTCTGTTCGTCCGTCCGTCTGTCCGTCTGTCTGTCTGTCCGTCTGTCTGTCCGTCTGTCCGTACCATTTTCGTTAACATTCCATATCTTGAAAACTACTGAAGGCAGGTGCTCAAAACTTCTATCCAGTACAGAATGTATTTTGTAGGTGTGCCTTCTGTATCTTTTGGGTTATTGATATAGTGGAATCATTTTTTAATTTTTTTTTAAAATAACAACTTTTATTATGAATTATGCTTTGGTCAAATTCTACTGACAATCGGGAACCCTCGGGTAATGGAATGGTCTTTGCTGAATAAAGTACCCGATACAACCCAAATGAAAACTGCTCCAAGAATAATTGAAGGAAGTTCTACAGCCCGTTTCATATGTTTTCCTTTTCATCAGTCTTTTCTCTCCATTCTGCTTTCAAAATATCAATGGAATATTGCCCGCTTTGTCCCTGAATACCAAATTATCCTTCCTTCTTTTTTTTTCTTAATGATCAATGCTCTCCACGAAATACCAGGGGACATAACCCATGCATGGCCAACCCGTAATTTTTTTCTCAAGGATTGATCCGCCTGCGAATGTAGTCCAAGGTAGTCCAAGGTTTGATCTCCACAAGTTTTTTTCAAGTTACATAAGGTTGGTGATGATATTAATTATAGGAATTGCTTAATGTGCAATTTTCATCACTTTCACGTCTTGATACCCTTTATAGTATAAGTAGCAAGTTCAGGTATCCATACACGCTAAAAGCCCTATTGCAGACTTCATTTATTTATGTGACAACCAGCAGCCGATCTTTACCGGTACTTTGAGGTGACGTACATGTACGTCTGTTTTCTTGATGTGACATATTAAATTGAACTAGCGACTTACTTGCTAGGGGTTATATCTTCAGATGTAAACTATAAACGAATTATGAGAAGTTTTTGCTGAAGGAGAATTAAATCTCTAAATCGAACTTGATAAGGAAAGTGCGACAGGCGCAATTTACATCAACAACAATGACCATGTGCGTGATCATTTTGGTTCCGACTTCTTCAAACGTCCCAAAGCTATTCTGTTTGATAAAAGCTAACTGAAACTACCTTCCAAAGGAAATTTCAAATATATTTGATGGAACCCTATAGCCATACTTGGACTTCGTCGGGCTCAAGGGGGTGGGGGGTGGCAGAAACTATAAGCAAAGCTTTAGGCTGGTTGGTTAAAAAAAAAATCCTTTTTTAGCATCATTTTTTTAAATAAATCTGGGTGGGGAGGGAGGATTTTTAGTGGCCTGTGTGGATAAAATTATCAGTAAACCTTGCCTTAATAGTTGGGTTTCTGTTCTGAATAAAGTAGCTTGCATCCATCGTCCTTCTGCTCTGTTGTTTGCCTTTATAATTGGAGATTCAAAACGTTGGTTGGCGACAATTACGATAATAGACTTTAATGGAAAGCTGAATTGTGAAGTGTTAAACAAACCAGTCGTCTACTATAAAATATAGTTCTGGGCGCTTAGAAGCAAAAATGTAAAAAAAAAACGAACAAAACGCTGCTTACATGTACAATATGGCATTTAGTGAGGCAGCTCAATAAACTGTTGATCACACTGCTCTGCCACATGTACACACACTCGTGATATAACTGATAATTTTTTCTAGAATATTACAGAGCTGAGGGGTTCTAGCACCTCTGGTGCCTCATGTTATGTATGGAAAGCAAATGTCTACGTAGATTAAATGGCGTGGAAAATGACTTCGAACACAAGCGGCATGCGTAAACCATGGCCCTCGTCTCCACGAGATAATGAAGTTTTCTCAGATGTATGTCGTGTTTATATGCAAGAGCTCGGAACTCGGGAATGGGACATTTGGGAGCTCGGAGCTCGGAGCTTGGAGCTCGGGGATGGGGCATTTGAGAGCCTGGGAGCTCGGAGTTCGGAAGGAGCTCGAAGCTCGGGGATGGGACAGTTGGGAGCTCGGAGCTCGTGTTGCTTGAAATGAAGGGCGATCCCACGTATCAGTCCATCCTGAAGACCAAGCGTCACTTTGGGAAGGATATGGGGTTACCACCCACCTGTATCCTGGACTGCTTGACGATGCTTAGGCCAGGAACGACCATGACCGAAGATTGAACTTGATCAAAGGACGGCTTCTGATTGGACAAGAGCAAACTTGAATTGTAAACACACCCATAGCGGCTTCCCCAGCGTGGGTGTGCTGTGTTGGAGGGGATAATAAAATGATTGGATTGTCATGCTTGTTGCTGTTGTTCAATCAGAATAGTACTTCGCACGGACTACATCCATGTGGCACAGGTGGACAAATAACAGTGTGCTTAGTTAGCCGTCTACCTCTCTCTCCCCCACAGCAGAGTCTATGCCATCCCATGCTACATATATATGTATTACTGTATAGCGGCTCGCACACACCCACCATAGGGGTGTAAAGTCCGTGTTCCGCTTTTTATATTTCCGGGACAAATCCTGATTTTACATACACCCACTAACCCACCCTGCACCTCACAGCCCATCCTCCCCACAGCGCATGCTCCATTTCGCAGGCTCCATTACCATCCCTGCCTCCAATAGCGGAAGTTGACCTTTACTACGTTGCTATGACGTATAGGGGAAAACCCACGTACGCACGGTTCAGTTTGAATACGGACGAACAACTCCTTCAGTGTAGCACATGAGCGAACTACTTTTCATATGCTCTGTCCAGATAAACAGGGAAAATAATCTCCAGATAATTCTTTTTAACGCTAGGTCAACAGAGGTATTCTGCAGAATTGAAAAGTAATCGAAATGTTCGGCAAACATCTATTTTACTATATATGATGTCACTTTCGGCGATGTGCGCGAAGGCCCCGAATCCGGTCCAAAAATCTGACTGGTGGCTGGGGTGTTATTAGACCCCCAGCGAGGTGGTTGCTCACAGCCGTGTTTCTGAATTTAAAATTTTCAAATTAATTCCCAGTTTTACATGCACCCACCCATGCCTTGATCGGCCTCGACGACCACTTTAACACGATACACGCCCTGGCTCCATAGGTCCATTATAGGCCCATGTAGTGCCATTTGAATGGGATTTCTCCCAGTTTTTAACGTGAAATCCGTGTTTCCGCTTTTTAAGGTTCCAAGAAAAATCCAAATTTTTATACCCACCCCACCCATCACGTGATGTCTCCTCTATTTTCCACGTTGCCATATCAACCCAAGGTCAAAGATCCAAGGGCTGTGACGTCACTCCCTCCCCATTTCCCTCCACATATTCCCCCACCACAAAAAAATCCTATCCGCTTTATATACTACTGTAATCCATGCGCGGACTAAATGAGCGTATCGTCCTATATACGCACAGCAATCAAGAAGAATCCAAAATGTGAATTTTCCTTTTTGGCGTTATATTGATATAAAATCAGATCAAATATTTTACAAAAAGCATAAAATCTTAAATTCAGAAAAGACATTTTTGGACAATTTTTCGTTTTGTGCTTTTATAACTCGATAACCACGCGACGTAGGTATTGAAAGGTAATGATCAGGGGAGTGACATAGGCCTAGTTTGGACGGGGTGGTGGGGTGATGGTCACGCCCATATATTGTTTTCTTGTTATGTGTATTATCGGCATTGGTGGTATATGTCATCCATTATTGCTTTAGACAAATAGGGATCAAAACAGGGCGGTTAGGTTGCAGCCTGTGAAATTGTTTACACAGAAAAATAGAAGATCATAGGGCTGAGACTACTTTCAACCTTAATTACAGTCAAGCTCAGGAATCATGGTAAATTTCATCTCCATGACGACCTAGTTTGTCACATTGTATAACTTTTTGTACAATCTGGAGTCAGGGGCCAGAATCCATACTCAATGTTAGGAACAAGGGAGAACAGATTGAGTAGTACAATGTAAAGTTTATAATCGACATGCACGATATATCCCATTAAATCAGTGTAGAACCTGGTGGTATACATTGAATTCAGAGTCTGTTTTTATTATGACAAGTACAAGCATTAAATCCTACATTCAGCAGATAACCGTCGTCCAAATTGTGTTGTCCCATAACTCGATAACCGCGCGGTGTAGAGATACAATGCGGCAATTAAAGGTCCTGCTCAGGATAGTGACATAAAGCTATTTTGAATGGGGTCACAGGAGCTGGTCACACCTAAATTATGTTTACCTATGTTATATGTAAAAATGCTAGACGATATCAAATTAGTGTCGAATTGGAGTGGGGCACATGTACAGGTATGCTGAGGGTGCATTTATGGGTACGAGTTTCTGATCCTGCATTCAGTAGATAGCCGTCGCCCATATTGTGTTTTCAAATACCTGGTTGACCTTCAATTGAATTAGCCTGACCTATATAAAAGCTAGCTATTCTACTTTGTGACTAATATTTAAGACTCATATAAAGTACCGTATACTATATACAAATATGTTGCATTGTTGGAAAAATATTGCAGGTAAACAATTACAGTACCAAGATAATAATATAAAATTTACAAATCATTGGCGAGTGAATCAATGTCCACATTGTTTGGCCACGATGTGGATTACCGTAAAACAGCGAGGTAAATTTGTATGCTGTGATACCTCAAACTACATAATTATTGCCAAGTGTATCTACAATCATATCCTTCTATATATTTGCCAAACGTGTATGTATGTTTTAATTATATAATAATAGCGTCGTCGCATGGCCCTAGTTTTGAAACCGAGAAGACAAAATTATCTCATCCTGATCTGATATATATATATATCACTCATTCCCAAGGCTGGAACCACTGAGCGTACGGTCATGATTCATATATATATATATATATCACTCATTCCCAACGCTGGAACCACTGAGCGTGCGGTCATGATTCATATATATATATATATATATATATCACTCATTCCCAACGCTGGAACCACTGAGCGTGCGGTCATGATTCATATATATATATATATATCACTCATTCCCAACGCTGGAACCACTGAGCGTGCGGTCATGATTCATATATATATATATATATATCACTCATTCCCAACGCTGGAACCACTGAGCGTGCGGTCATGATTCATATCTCGTCGGAGAACTCGCACGAATATTCGTGGATATGAATTACATTGTGACCTACATGCTCGCGTAGCGGGCTATTCAGCGCTATATTCATAAAAAAAATTATAGACTAGAGTTTAGCAACGTCAACCAGCGTCGTTGGCGTTATCATGTCTACATTTAAAGTATATCATCTAATTTCTGGATAACCCCACCCACATGGGGTGAACTCTGATTTATCCAACGGATATAAATTCTGAGAGCAAAACGATATATTGATCATATTTTCTGGTACATCTTTACTTTTCCTATCCTATTTTGTCTCCTTCCTGTGCTGTGCGACCAATACTTTTGTGCTTGTATAGAATTTCACCTGTTTATTCACGCTGTACAACCAAAGTGTTGAAAGATATTGTTTAATGAGATATAATAAATTGAAATCTTAGATATCTAGAAAGTGTATACTTAACTTTTTTCTGATATCTGACCTGATTGTATGCGCTTTTCTAAATAAATAAATAAATAACGCACTGAATTTCTTTCCTAGTATTTCTTCGTGTATTCGTTATCTCTAAATATTGCATTTGTCCGTTAAGCCTAGGACGAAACATTTGGGTTCACGTGGCTTGGAACAAAACTGTATATATCAACTATCTTTATATATTACAACAAAGTTACAGCAGACAGAAAATTAGAAAAAGAAGATATCCTACACCTATGTCATTCCGACAGGATATCGTCGCTCACAGCAAATGGCTGATGAACACCTATCAACTAAAAGAAAATGTTGCAATTTGTAATTATACTTCGCAACCCCATACCAAACATTCTTGAAGATATAATTTCCCATAAGCAATTTTCTTTCAAAAAATCTCTTTTCAGTCATAAACGTTTAGATTTCGGTAATAATGTGAAGTCAGAAGCATTACTCGTTGAATTCAGCCTGCCATAAATCCCTATGAACTAGAACAATTCAAAACAAATATCAAAATAGAAAATTTTGCCAGGAAATATTTATGACGTAAAAGGGCAATAACTTGGTTACGAAACGTAAGTAAAGTGGTACCGCCAACAATGAATGCCAAAGAGTTATTCCATTTGTTTTCCACTGAACAGATGGCGCTGCGACGAGAGCGTGTTATTATCCGGGTAATGAGAACCAGTTTTCCTTACGCACTTCTCAGTCATGTATTCTCATCCTTACCAAAGCCATCAAAGGACTTGCTAGGCGGTTTACGATTTCATTTCGGGAGTGAGGGATATAATGTAAAAACTTATTTGTAGTACGGACGGGGGGGGGGGGGGACTAAACATGGTTCACATCCCGTGTTTTATTGAAATCAAATGGATCAAACGCTGCGATTCTTTGATGGGATTTGAAAATAAATTAAAGCAGAAAGTATTCGGGATCAAAATATAGGAGTAACAGTTGAATCTACTCAATTTACTTGAAATTTCCAGATGTGTGAAAAAAATATACTGTGGAAAGACGTATTGTTAGCATGGTGCAGGTTTACTATATGCAGACGGAACCTAATTGTAGGCCGCCTACCATTGCTTCCTCCCGGAACAAATTAGGTTACGGTACTTTATAATTATGCCCACGCTTCCGAATGGGAACAAATCGAGAAGTGATCTTCAAGAGGAGCACACACTATTAAGGATTTGATGCATAAAAGAGGAATCTTCATTACATTTAAAACATTTCGAGGAAAAACCAAAAATCTCCATAGCGCCGAAAAATATATATTATATAATATTATATATTATGCTGGCATCCACAATATACCGAAGGAAAAGAAAAAAAAGTTTAATTCAACAATTCAACCGGAACATCAAGTGATACGAAAGCAAAAAAATCGATAATGTTCAAAATTTCTCTACAAACGACCTCTTCGGTCAGTTGAAGTAACCCCTATAAATATATCATTACAATTATGAATTAGGGACCTAATTCCTTTGTCGATATATTATAAATCTATTTCGGCGTTTCAAGAGCATCGCTGGCTGATGTCAGATCGGATACATCTTCCCATATAGTAAAAGAATGGACCAATTAACGCGCTGGATGTGCCATCTGTCACGTCTTTATGCCAATTTGGGCTTCGGTACAAAAGAAAATTGAACGTTATTCAGAATCTTGTAACTTAACTCTCTGTGTAGCCATTGCTCTACATATTTAATATACATGTGTTAAGTCAACGCCTTACTTGACTCTGTATTTATTGTTTTTTACAGAGTAACTACAAATGCCACTACCTTGTATCTTACCTATCTCTGTATTTTTTCTGAGTATTTCGCAGAGTAACTATAAACGTTATAATGTTGTAAATTTACTATCTTTGTAATTGTTATTGTAATGAGTATAAGCCAACTTACCTGACTAGATATTTTTGCTTTTCATAAAGCAGCTGTATATCTTACTACCTTGAAACTACAGTGTATTTTTTTTGTATTTTACAGGCAGGGTAAATATAAATGTTATAATATTGTAACATAACTATCGTTGTAGTTGTTGTTGTACAGAGGTAATATACATATGATAAGTTGTATATTTTTTATATTTCACAGAGTAACTATAAATGCACTGAAAAAATAATTCCTTAAAATTTAAGGAAAATTCTCCGACTATTACACCAGCGGAATATTCCTTAAAATTCAATAAGGAATATTCCGTACCATGCTAAGGAAATTCCTTAACATAGTAAGGAATATTCCTTAGTTGTGTTGAGATATCTTCCGCTGGTGTAATAGTTGGGGAATATTCCTTAAATTTTTAAGGATTTTTTTTTCTGTGTGTCACTACTTTGTTGGAGAGATATATAAGAGGTGAGAAAAGTTGAAGATGTCTGGCGACTAAAAGGCAGCCATATGACTTCAACGGAAGGCATCTCTCGGCACCTCACGGTAACCTGTACCTTTTAACTTACCTGACTCGGTACTTTCACAGACTTTATTTATTTGTTTATTTATTCAAGAAAAGGCCAAAATACTATATACAAAGATGTAAAAAGCAGGTAAAGATTTTTAGATTGATATAAAAGGTATACTAAAATATATAATTAAGTTATAAAATCTGTTATACGATGACTATAAAATTGAATTAAATGTATCACAGCTTAAATATACTTAAAAGGAATACCAAAATACATCGTTATGTTAAATGTTGTGAGCTATACAATTGGATTAAATGTATCCCGGCATAAATATAATTAAAAGATTTCTAAAATACATCATTAAGATAAAGTGGTTATAAAATGCTATATATACAATTTGATTGAATATATCATAGCTTGATTATACTTATAAAAAGAACAATCTGGCATATTAAGATTGATCGAGAACTTTACGTAATTTAGATATAAAACATTGTTTGGAGGTAAAATATCAGCAAAACGGTATCGCAAAATGACTTGGCTCTATGTATGGAAATTTTCTTATATTTATTCGACTTCTTGATGGACGAAGATAATCCCTGTTTCTTAAGTTCCTGAATGGATCTAACATTAATCTGTGATAAAATATATGAGCTGCCAAATTTCTGATTCAAAGCACAGTGTCGATTCTACAAACTCTGAAGAGAGAGATATCGACAAGTACCATCGTGTCCCAGATCATTATACTGAACACCAGTTTTGAAACAAAGATATTCAATGAAACTTTTTGAACGCGTTCAATTTTCATATTGAGTTGTTTCGTGTAGCTCAGCAGAGCAATATTGTAATTTACTTCTGACTAAAGACATGTACAATGATATAAGAGAAGAACATGTGATAAAAGAATTACACAAACGCTTGATAAAAAGAACGTTTGATAAAATGATTAGCTATAAATGTCACTACCCTGTATCTTATTTTTGCTGTATTTCAGAGAGTAACTATAAATGTTTCTCTACCTATAAATATTTCTCTACCTATAAATGTAACTATCACCACCTCTTAACTCATGTACTACTGTAGATTTTTTTACAGAGCAGCTATAAATGTTATAATTTTGTGACAACTATATTTGTAGGTTTTATTGTACAATGTCAATATAATAATGTGATTATAAATATAATATAATTTGATTAGTTGGTAACTAACTGACCGACTAATATAAATCTCGCTACCTTGTAATTTCCTGCATCTGATTTTTTTTTTTCATTTCACGGAATCATTATGTTATAATCTTGTAATTTAACTACATTTGTATATCTATGCCTTTAAAGTCGTAATGTATGTCTGTCTGTCCGTGGTTTTATAACTCGATAACCAAGAGACGTAGAGATACAATATATACGCCATTCGAAATGTATTGATCAGGAGAGTGACATAGGTCTATTTTGGACGTGCCAAGGGGATTGGGGGATGACTACGCTCATATAGTGTTCTCATATGTTATAAGTCTATAATCGGCATGCACGATTTATCACATCTAAAGGCAGTGCAGAACCAGTATATGCCATCCATTATTGCTTTAGACAGATAGGGAGAAGAACAGAGGAGTTAGGTCGCAGATAACATGAACAGATCAGACTGAAACCCTTGGATTTGATGATATATGTCGTACATTATTGCTTTAGACAGATAGGGGTCAGAACAGGGGAGTTAGGTCCCAGTCGAAATAAACAGATCAAACTGAGCCCAGTGTCTGAGAAAAATAACAGGCTGTAGACCTGTCTTTGGGATGGTGGTATACATATATTCAGAGGTTGTATTTAGTACGTGTGCCACAAGCATCAAATCCTACATTCAGCACATTGCCGTCGTTCAAAATGTGTTCAAAAAGGTCACCAGGACCTTATTGTCCGTCTTAGTTCATTAATAGTATCGGTGTTCAAGAAAACTGATCATTGATGTCAGAAGCCTTAAAAGCATTCTTTAGTACTACTACATACATGGGATATTATTCATGGGATGTTTCTTTTTTTTTATAGAGTTGCTCAAATCTCTCTTTAATAATATCTATGTGAAATTTGGCCATACAATATATCAACAACATATATGTATTCCAATGGGTACTAATTGTGCACACCTTTTGACTAACATATATATGTTGTCTTATGAATACGACTATATGCAGACGCTTTCAAAACAGATAATTTCAAAGCCCGTTCCTTCTCATTCACCGCTATATAGACGTTCATCTTGCTGTGGATAATCGCTATATAAATGACCCAGTGAAGGTTATATAACCCCCTTCACTGGATTTGAAGAAAACTACAGATGATCCTAGCGGCACATTTTATTTAGACCGATATCTCTATGAAAATGAAGTAGGCCTTCTCTCTCGTCGACTTTACGACAAAAGAGATGATTACAATTTCGACATCGTAATCTATCCCTATCTGGGGAGGGGATTTGGCTTAATGTCACACTCAAGGTGGTTTCACTCATATGATGACAGTCAGTTTGGTTGGTAGAGGAAGCCGGAGTACCCGGAGAGAATCACCGGCCGTCGGCATGTAGCAGACAAACTTTCACACATCGACCAGCTGGGCTCGAACCCGTGCCGGTTCAGCGGTGTGAAACTAGCGGTCACCAGCGAAGCGCCTTAGACCAGTCGGCCCTCTCTATAAAAATGAAGTGGGTCTTCTCTCTCGTCGACTTTACGACAAAAGAGATGCTTACAATTTCGACATCGAAAATTATCACTATCTGGAAAGTAATATATCAGAGGGACCTGCATATGGCATATACCTATCTAGCCTAGTAGCATTTGCTAAATCCTGTGTTAAATGTGACGATTTTAATCAACGTCACAAAGCATTGCAGAAACTTGCAAAACAGGGCTATATATTATCAAGCGCCTCCACTCTGAGTTTCTCAACTTTGGCGATACATATCGCATGCTGATAGCAAAATACGAGCGTGCAAGATCTATGGCGGTACGTTTCGTAACTTGTGTCTAATGCCGCTTAACACGGAGCTAGGGGCCGTATGAAAACATGTACTTCAAACTCCTCATGGTGCTCATATGAACAGTCACAAGAATACTGATCAGTGATACGGATTTGATATTTTTGGAACATCATGATGTCTTTCCGGCATCATTGAAAACTGTTGACCGCTTATCTCTTGCAGGAAATCAGCCTAGTTTTATGTATAAATTTATCAATGAGGGATTGTAGTATAGGAGTAGAGACATCCCATGTTGATATATGTGACCTTTAGCATCAATTTCTTCCGTAAGACATTTCGAGTTTTTCAATATCCACATGCATTCAATGCCAGAGTTCTTAGAAATAGTGGCGCAATATCTTTCCTAAATTGCTTTCACCTCCTGAAGGGCTCTCGTCAAGAGGGCCCTTTCTGCAAGTGGTCCTTCGTCATCGTCACACCTAGTCATATGACTTACTTATATATACTACATGTCAAGGAGAGCGAGAGAGAGAGAATTAAGGTTTAACGTATAGGATTCAGCAATATTTCAGCTATATAGCGACGATCAAACAAAATTCTAAGTATTCAAGTTAATAACTTAGTAATCCAACACATTCAAGCATAAACACATTAAAACTAATGCAACAAATCGATTTCTCTCAAATAACCTTAGATACAGTCTTCTTTCACCCCACTAAAAAGATCTTCTAAAGTAGCTGCTCGATAAAAAGAATCTCTTACAATCTTAAAATCTATACAGCCGATAAGAATATGTTTCACTGAGAACTCTTCGTGGCATGAAATACACCTTGGAACTGGCTCTTTTTTTAGTAAATGTTCGTGAGTTAATCGTGTATGGCCGACTCTACATCGTTGATCAAGGCTTGATCGAAACGTCTGTGGCTGTTAAGACGAGATAACCTGATTTTTTTGAACTCATGAAGTTTGTTATTATTCACAGCATCCCATAAAAATTGAAACAGCTTTCTCACATAAGTACAATAGAGGGTCTCAAATCGCTTTATGGGATTCCAACAGGATCAATCTCATTATCTAGGGCTGCCTTAACCATTCTATCAGCCTCAGTATTACCTTCGATGCCAACGTGACCAAGCAACCAACAAAACACAATATCAATCTGTTGATCAAATCTGCTGTCATATAATTGTAGAATATTCAAGATGGTGGGATGAGTTGAAGTTCCACTTTTAATCGCTTGAAGGCATGACAGTGAATCTGAGAATATGGCATATTTTTTCCTTTTAGTGGACCCAATACTTTCCAAAGCCGACAATACAGCTTTTGCTTCTGCAGTGAGTATCGAACTTTTACCTGGTAGTCGACAGGTTTTAGTTTTAGAACTAAAGATAGTAGCACATGCTACTCCCTCACCATCTCTGGACCATCTGTATAAATAGCCTGATGTGATCAAGGCGAGCCCACACTGGCGGCGTGTAGTCACCTTATTCTATGCTTCTACCACCATTACATTTTAGATATCTTTCTAACGGACATAAATAATACATGGCAAACAGAGAAAATATTACATGGCCTTGAGAGTTGTACTCATTCTGTTAATGCTTTTTTGTTTACAGTTACTTCCAATCCTATATCTGTAACGAAGTGTGTTATGCTTGATGGTTTACTGTTTGATGGTTATTTCTCGGTTGAAGTGTGAAATCAGAAATACATTTTGATGATATTATCATCCCAGAGGTTAGACAACCTGTGTCAACCTCCACACAGGGTTATCTTCCCTTATGCCTGGTCGATCGATCCTGCCTTCATTCCCTTTAAATATGGTTGGTTGGTTTGATTGGGCACTCCATCGTAGTACAATGGGCACTGGTCATGCAGAGTATGCCGTGATTTAGCCCTGTAACAAGACATCATTTCACAAAACCCGAATATTACAAGCCAAACAGTCCTTATCAACATAATTAACGCTAAGATATTTAATTTTTTCAAGTATGAATGCGCGTGAGCATTTGATTCCGAAAAAAACAACATTGCTGAATTTTTCAAACAAACGGCCGTTTGTTTGGATGTATTGTTGTCGTTGTTGTTGTAGACAGGTGAACAGTTATTTAATTATTTTCTTATTTTCTTTTGTCTGCCGAATCCACCAAATGCGCTGCAGTTGATTAATTCTGGTTAATTCAAGTTGTTGCGACACAGAGCAGTTCGGATAATCTGACACATTTCATCTCCGTCAACGGATACATGGCTTAATGAAGACTGTGCCGAAAATGCGATGGCGTTGTTTTTTCCCCGCCCTCCATAAGTGACTGAAGGTAGGGAGGGTCGATCGACTGGCATAAGGGGAGATAACCCTGTTTGGAGGTTGATTTTTGGTGGGAAATTACCCGAGCTTTCTTGAAAAGTTAGAAAACCGTATAGCCTCTATATGTGTTCATTATTTGTAGCAAAACTATTAAAATTTGAAGGTTCGCCAAGCTGTGCATTCTTCTTTTACGAGATATCCGGTACTATTATCTTGGCGATCATGACCGATTAATCAGCGAGAATGGGAATTGTGTATCGACTTTTGTACGTCATATTGTCGATCGTTATTCTGCATTTCAGATGTTTTGTTCTGTTGAGTCGGTTTGTTAATGATAAGAGGAATATCAAACATTTCATTTATAAATATTTGGTGTTATATATCATATATTCACCGAGGCGAATCTATGCAGTCAGTATATTTGACTGTGGGATCATTTGACTTGTCAGTACGCCGGCAAATTTTCCTACCACCTTCATGTTGCGTTTAATTGCATGGCGGTTCGCCAAAGCAAAACCTTTACTGCTGCAAAAACAAGAACGTCATCTTAGTGTAACAAAACAAGAATGTCATCTTAGTGTAACAAAACAAGAACGTCATTTTAGTGTAGCAAAACAAGAACGTCATCTTAGTGTAACAAAACAAGGACGTCATCTCAGTGTAACAAAACAAGACCGTCATCTTAGTGTAACTAACAAGAACGTCATCTTAGTGTAACAAAACAAGAACGTCATCTTAGTGTAACAAAAAAGAACGTCATCTTAATGTAACAAAACAAGAACGTCACTCAGTGTAACAAAATAAGAACGTCATTTTAGTGTAACAAACAAGAACGCCATCTTAGTGTAACAAAACAAGAACGTCATCTTAGTGTAACAAAACAAGAATGTCATCTTAGTGTAACAAAACAAGAACGTCATCTTAGTGTAACAAAACAAGAACGTCATCTTAGTGTAACAAACAAGAACGTCATCTTAGTGTAACAAAACAAGAACGTCATCTTAGTGTAACAAACAAGAACGTCATCTTAGTGTAACAAAACAAGAACGCCATCTTAGTGTAACGAACAAGAACGTCAACTTAGTGTAACAAAACAAGAACGTCATCTTAGTGTAACAAACAAGAACGTCATCTTAGTGTAACAAACAAGAACGCCATCTTAGTGCAACAAAACAAGCGTCAGATCCGACATGCGTAGTGTGCAGTCGTCCATACATAATTTTCGCGTTCGAAATCGCACGACCGTATCCCAAGATCGTTGCCTTTCCTAAACAAATGAATTCGACAGTTAAAAAGCTAACAAGACATTCAGTTTTGCGATGCAATTCCTTTACTTTGGTGAAAGAATAATTTGCACTTGACGAAAAAGCTTTGAACGAAACAAGATATTGTCTGTGGTGAGAGAAGAACTTCCTCATTGGGTACAAAATAGCTTCATCTCCTTGACGAAGAATTTTTTTTTTACTAATTTGAACTAATTTAATATGTACATCGTATATAAATATGAAGGATATTTTATTTACCCTCTTTGCTGTAGTAGGTTTTGTCGCTACAACAACAATGGATGGTATATTCGGTCATCTACACGAGTTCATAACAACTTGGTTGGAGGGAATGCAGTTGGCAAGTAATTGAGGGATACGGTTACACCATACTCGGTAAGACATAATTGCATAATGAAGTCACAATGAGATACATCTAGTTTATATTGTGGTTGTTTAATTAACACATTTGAATGAAACCAACAAAGGCTGATTCTCAACAGGCACTAGAGTTTGTGTGGGCAGGATACCACATATATTTCAGTCCGGACGAATTTGATGTTATCTGTGTGAAAATAGAAAACGGTCTGTGGTCCTTGAAAAATATATTAACACCTGCATTCAGTATTCCATGTCCCAGTTCAGTGGAACAACTGAATGATTTTATCCTTTGTGGAGTCCATAATGAACGTTCAAAGTTCTTGAAATATTGCCAAACCTGTAACGTGACAGTAAATTTTCTATGGATGTCACGTTACGTGATCCAGGCACGACTTGATTTTCCGGTTATTCATCGTGGACAGACGCTATAATGGATCTGGCGAACATATTTGTAATGTCCTTCTAAATCGTTATTCCTCGTCATACTTATTCAGATGGAATTGACGGGTTCAGTCATTCGAACACTTGGAGGGTCCATTATGGTACGATGCACACTGGTCGCACAAAGCGTGCAGTGCAACCCATCCCCCCAACTCCCACCCACCACCCGGTACTCACCACTTCAACCAACCCATTCCCCCAACTCTCACCCACCACCCGGTACTCACCACTTCAACCAACCCATTCCCCCAACTCTCACCCACCACCCGGTACTCACCACTTCAACCAACCCATTCCCCCAACTCTCACCCACCACCCGGTACTCACCACTTCAACCAACCCATTCCCCCAACTCTCACCCACCCCCCGGTACTCACCACTTCAACCAACCCATTCCCCCAACTCTCACCCACCACCCGGTACTCACCACTTCAACCAACCCATTCCCCCAACTCTCACCCACCACCCGGTACTCACTACTTCAACCAACCCATTCCCCCAACTCTCACCCACCACCCGGTACTCACCACTTCAACCAACCCATTCCCCCAACTCTCACCCACCACCCGGTACTCACCACTTCAACCAACCCATTCCCCCAACTCTCACCCACCACCCGGTACTCACCACTTCAACCAACCCATTCCCCCAACTCTCACCCACCACCCGGTACTCACCACTTCAACCAACCCATTCCCCCAACTCTCACCCACCACCCGGTACTCACCACTTCAACCAACCCATTCCCCCAACTCTCACCCACCACCCGGTACTCACCACTTCAACCAACCCATTCCCCCAACTCTCACCCACCACCCGGTACTCACCACTTCAACCAACCCATTCCCCCAACTCTCACCCACCACCCGGTACTCACCACTTCAACCAACCCATTCCCCCAACTCTCACCCACCACCCGGTACTCACCACTTCAACCAACCCATTCCCCCAACTCTCACCCCACCACCCGGTACTCACCACTTCAACCAACCCATTCCCCCAACTCTCACCCACCACCCGGTACTCACCACTTCAACCAACCCATTCCCCCAACTCTCACCCACCACCCGGTACTCACCACTTCAACCAACCCATTCCCCCAACTCTCACCCACCACCCGGTACTCACCACTTCAACCAACCCATTCCCCCAACTCTCACCCACCACCCGGTATCACTACTTCAACCAACCCATTCCCCCAACTCTCACCCCCCACCCGGTACTCACCACTTCAACCAACCCATTCCCCCAACTCTCACCCACCACCCGGTACTCACCACTTCAACCAACCCATTCCCCCAACTCTCACCCACCACCCGGTACTCACCACTTCAACCACATGCATATGTTTCATTCTGCTTCATTCCTTGTCCGTTATGGTTTTGATAATTCGGTTATCTTACTGTTTTATACTGACAGAGAGATTGATCTACCTCTAAACCTCTTTTCCCATTCTCAGATTTCCTTGATTTTATTTTATACGAATTACCACTGACGGTTATATATATTGATTTCTATTAAAGTATTTTTTGTTAGATTACAATATCTTTAGGGGTTGATGTTTCATCTGGGCGATGTACTCTCAGTACATCAAAGCTTAATACAAGCGTCTAGTCCGTCATTCAATATTCAGCCGTCTCTATCTGTACTTATGGGAGAAAGCTAGCTGTTTCAATATTTATGGGATGCTTTGAATAATAACAAACTTCATGAGTTAGAAAAACTTGTAAGATATACTCATATGAACAGCGATCGAGCCATTCGATCGAGCCATGATAAGGCGATGTAGAATCGGCCATACATTAACTCACGCGTATGTACTAAAAAAAGCCAGTCCCAATGTGTATTCCATGCATGTCGTGAAGATCTCACAGTGAAACATATTCTTATCGACTGTATAGATTTTAAGATGGTAAGAGATTCTTTTTATAGATTAGAAGATCTTTTTAGTCGGAAAGAAGACTGTATCTTAGGTTATTTGAGAGAAATCGGTTTGTTGTATACGTTCTTTGTATGTTTTAATGTGTTGGATTACTAAGTTATTAACTTGAATACTTAGAATTTTGTTTGATCGTCGCTATATATAGCTGAAACATTGCTGAACGCGACTTGAAACCTTAATTCTCTCGCTCTCTCTCTCGTCCATTACAGAATGTTTCATGTGGAAGTAAACCTTCCAACATATCGTATTTATCAACACCCTGAGATATGTTTTAAACATGTTTTGAGATAGAGACCCATGTTTTATTACAATTATCTATGCGTCGTGTATTTTTCAATTTAAAACTGGTCCAAAGATATACAGAGAATTGAGTTGAAATGAAGCTCTGTAATTGAGTATGTAATATTGTAAATATATATATTTTATTTGCCAAAAGCATTAGTGTTTTGATAACACATTGGACTTCCCCCATCCTAGAATTATCTTGTCACAATTTTTAACCAGTATCCCAAATCACATACAATAAATAAATGATCTCCCTTTATTTAATGTAATATAAAAAGGGTGGAAGAAAAAGATGTCGGAGTACTGACAAGAAGTCACATGACCTGACAGTCAAATATACTGACTGCCTATTTCTAAAAGCAACACAAGAATCAAAAACTGATCCCTGTCACTTTAATTGATAGTTCGTACAGAACAAATTGTAACTATAGTATGCTGTGTAATGTTATCAGTTGCATCTCTTGAAGTTTATAGACTACAGTGTACCACGAAAGAGATCGAGTTTTGTAGACAGCCACTCAAATTATACGAGAGCTCATATTTAAAATAACTCCCCATTTTGTTTGAGAAGGCGATTGGATACTGATCTTGTATTTAAGATAACGTATTACTTTCTACATCTTTGGCCACTGCCCTGCCAAAAGCTGAATGTGAGCAGTAAGTGCATGTTGAACTGGTTTTAAGTATATTTGTAATATTTGAAGGTTTTTTGTTCTGCCATTCTTCAATTCTTTATGTTCCTTGAATTTTATATATGGGTTTTAATTGATCGAACGTGAATACGTTGCCGTTTGCATTCTTTAATGATTAAAATTTGGATTAAACAATAATGGTTCATTATATATATCATGCTATCCATCTAATTTTCGTTATCTTTTGAAGTACAAACCATGCATCCAAAGTATCTTTTGAAAAGGATTCGTTACATTAATTCCTTGAATTTTTAACAAATGCGCTTCCGAAGTGCATATATTTGCATACGCATTGGTATTTTTCCATTTTCTGTTCTCGAAAATAATTCTCCGTATCCAGTAAACTTGAAAATGCCTTAATGAACGGTACGTTGACCATTCGTACCACCGTGTTTATAGTCTTGTCATATTTGTACTCTTGTTAATTGTCGGATTTGCCTTCCCAGATAAATTTGTTTATTTCCCGAATACTATCAACAGGGGGCTTGACTGGGCGAAGAATAATTGTATAAGTTTTGACAGAGCGGGAGATTTTATCAAACTTGATTTTATCAAGAAGGGTCAAGTTCCTTAATTTTTATCTTTGGAGTTCCTTTTTCAGGTCATTCAACCTTACAGTACATTGAAGTTCAATGCGAAAAAATTTAGTCCCAATACGCAAAAATCAGTTACCTACTCAAGCTTAGATCGATCTCGTTATGTTCTTGTGTCTAAACATTGTTCCTAGAAATTCGGGAGATACGGCGAAGTCCCCTCTCCCCTCGGTCTGCACCCACAACACAAGAACGAAAAAGTGATTGGACGGCAAGTTAGTACACCCTGTCGCTCGACTAAAGAGAAAATTTCCGTTGTTCGAAACATTCGTTCGTGGAGCGTAAGACAATTTTCCCGAAATCCTTACAAAATAATTCCGTAAATTCTACCGGAAATCCATCTAATCTAGGGCATTTCTCGTTCTTCGTGTTTCTGGACTGTTTGTCGCCAAACTAGATGGCACAACACTACATCTGTATATATACCTTGTCTGAATGAGACATTTACATTGTCGCCTTCCCTTGACAATTATTGCATTCGCCCTTGTCCAAACAACTAACTGACATTGTCGATACAAGGCTAACCTTGACTGACCTAGTCAATTCACCGACATGCAGACATTCATCGACTGAATGTCTGATCTGATGATTCACCGTGTCCAAACACGACCTTCACCTTACACGAAAAGACCATCACCGAAGATATCCGAGGTGAAGCCAGGCTATGCTTAGACTAGGTAAAAACTAGGGTGAATAGGGAGCCTTCGGTGTGGCTACACGAGAAATCTGCTTCGGGATACCTTGGCCATGCCTTGGTGATAAATACTTACCCCTTATGTTTATGGTATCCTATCAGAAGATGTTGTTATATCAGCCTCGCTTCGACGAAGTATTATTATTTCGACAAGACCCCTCCCCTCAACTATAGTGTAAGCCTTTTCTTCTTGGATGAACAAGACATTCTCTTTGGCAATGCAATGCATTCAGTTTGAGAAAACATTAGTTCTATCTTGAAGAAGCACAGCCTTCATTTCTGCAAAATTAGATTCTATTTTGACAAGGCAATACCTTTGACATTAAAATATCTTCATTTTGTTGGATCAATATTGTTTTTGTCAAACAGAGTTCTGCCTTGGTGACACAAGAACTCTGTCTTCTTTATCATCACAATATCTTTATATTGATGAAAACGAGATCTGCTGTGGCGACACCCACCTTGACGATACAGTATCATTATTTTGTTGGAAACAACCCTGCTCTCATTTGACCAACAGAAAGTGACAGAAATTTCATTCATTATAAAGCGCTGCCCTTTTCGTTAAAAGGACACTATATATAGATTATCTCATTCTACATTTACGATCGTAGATTTCATCAACAGCGTAGCCACGTTGGCATACATGGAAATACTGAAGCTGATGAAATGGCTAAGGCAGCCCTAGATAATGAGGTTGATCCTGTTGGAATCCCATATAGGGATTTCACTAGAATTAGCACGAATTAGTGCAGATCTGTAACTTGCAAACTAGTCGATTCTAGGTTGATTCAATTTCGCATAATTTTCACTCATGGTGTTTGTATGAACACGCAAAATAAAAGGACAGTCTTTCTTTTCACATTATAAGATTTAATTTACAGTAGTAGGACTTGAATCTTAGCAGTGTTATAAAACTAGTTCGTATTGGAACTTTGAAGCAAATGTACATGTAATGAGAACTGTATACTGCCAGGCGAGTGACAAATGTCGCAGCTTCAGATGAATAATGGGATGTTTAAACATATTTTCGAGGAACTCACACGTAGCGAAGTGGGAGCAAGATTAGATGTAAAGGGTGCTCTTTATTAAGGTAAATGGCTTTTGGATATATCAGTACATCGAAATTGACATATCAGACAGAAATGGTGAACTAATGAGGCTTCGGTGGACTTTTACGATCCGGAAAACTGAACCTACGGGCGTCTAAAGGAAACCAGATATTTGGTCGTAATTTTTTCAAACAGCGTAAAAATATTCTTTGCGAGTCCGTTTTAGCATGAGCCGTCAGTGATAGCACGATAAGAGGAAGGGAAATTGGTCGAATTAACGAAGAGATGTATCCGCATCCCGGGGTGCACAGGGGAAAGGACGGACAGTCTTGACAGAATTACCACACCATAAAACCGTCTGATTTAACCCGGAGCAATCTTCATGCACGATATGACATATCGGCTGAGATTTTCGTATTAGCTGGAAATACTTACACACCGGCGCCCTGAAATTGCAAAGTTTAGTTCTCAACACAAAGACGTTATATTTTTCTCACAGAGTGTAGGTGGTGCTGTTTTAACGTGAAATGTTAGGTAATGTTTGTTTTCCTATCACTGCCTTTGCACGATTTGCTCTTATATTAACACACCCCATTACTCTGGGGGATACCGTGTGATATTAGTAATCTGGCTAATTGCTCAATCTACACCTTCTGCTTGCTAAAGGACTTAGTGACGGTTCGGCCCACAATTCAGTTCGGTTTAAGTGCCAAAATGAAATATTACGAATGAAAGACATGTTTAGTCCGCATCGAATACATATCTTATTGTATGCTCAGAGTAATTCTCCAGCATTTTATATATGGGTTCTTGAATAACAATATTTTCAAAATATCACCTTTTTTAAATCTCTGCAAAGCATATGAAGACCGACCGTAACAACAATAAGCCCCACGCCAAAATGTTTGTCATGTCAATAGGTAATTGGTATGAAAACACGGTTAACACGGTTTTGGTTCTGGACAGGCTTCATATGAATGCCAAGAGCTGAACATTATATAGGACAATCAAGACAGTTACAGTGTACTTGTCACACTTAATGGTGGTGCAGTTGATAAAAGCGCGTTACTTTCGAAAATTTGAGTCGCCGTTGTTCCAATCACTTGGCCTACTATATGGTGCTACCCGGAAGCAGCGCTATAATAAGGCGGCATTTGGACCGCTCTCTCGCGTGTAAGCACTAAGCACGCCAACTGAAGATGTTTTGAAAGCGACATCAAATCGAACTCACTCACTCGATTCACATGAGAGAGCTCTTTTTTCTATTACTTCGTACAAGAGGCAACACTTTGTCATATAAGTATTCAGATTGGTCCTTGTATTTCCGAATGAAGTCTATTCCATTGATACGTCCTTGGTTGGGCCGTTTCTCCTATTTGACGGTCACATAATTCATCATTTTCCATCAAATTTTACTTGATAGGGCTATTACACCATCGCTCTTAAACATTTGTATCTAATATCTCTCGAGCCGATGCAAAGGTCCGTGTGATCATGTCATTCAAGATATCTACATGAAGAGCTACAATAAAAGCCTGGTTGGGATACAAATCTTAAAAGGGACCAGCTTGACTTTTTTATCGAAATATTCAGTCAGTACATTTCTCTTTGGGGTCAACTGACTCCTTGTCACCACACCGGCATCTTTTTTCATCACCCTTGTAATGCTACGTTTAATTGAAGTGGAATGGAAAACCTGCGCTGGAAGAAAATATAAAAAATGTTACGCCATGGGATTCGATCCCGAAAACCCGACTCCAAAAAGATTGAGAGTAACGCGCTCTAATTTCAGAAACGCTCAGCATCTTTGGCTAATAACTACACACTGGCAAGCCAAATCTTTTTGGTGGAAGGGTTATTTTGTTCATAGGGCGATAAAGGTGATGTTTGTGCGAAGAAACAGACGATTTTGCACAAAATACCCTATCTCGGCATGCTGTTATTCAACACCCATATTACCCTGTGCCTGATAATTGATCTGGCCATACAAGATAATACATACACACATTTATTTCCTGTGTAGTATTTCATTCTGATACTTATTGGTCGTTGGGAGCCGAACCCTTGTTAAGCCTTATCAGTTTTTTTAAATTAATGCTCAGGGTATCTCTAAATCAAATCGCCTCCAGCATTTTTCTGCGCTCAATTATTTGCTAATAGGTCCTTCGGTGTGACACACTTATTGGAACCACCTTGTTACGTTTAACTGGCCCAAAAAGCTATCTGAAGGCCGTGAAATGCAATATCTCCATAACGTTAACATGAACAGGCGCAATCAAAGTGAAGCTGAGGTCAGTTCACTCAATTATTTGCCACTGGGTCTCTTGGCGCATAGTTGCTGATGAAAATGGTTCCGATACGTTGCCTTTGCAAGGAACGTATGTGTTCGTAGACAGCTTGCTTCTTATATGCAATGCGATTTAGGCGTTAGAGCAGACATATGTAATCGCCGTATATCGTCATACACGTCAATTGTCACATACGAGTAGTCCATTGTATATGGAGATGATAGTACCCAAAGCCATAGAGCAAATCCTACAATTACAAGATATTCACACACGCTTGATTCTTGGAAGAGGGAATCTGTCAATTCCAAATGTGTATGAAATTAAAGTGATAAGAACGCAAGATGGTTTCCTACAAGAGAGAAGCGGTCAACAGTTTTCATTGATAACAAGACATGTTCTGTACAACAAATCCCAATCAATGACCATTATTCTCTATCCAAACGAATTCAAATTCGTTTGCAGAGTATGAATTTCCGTCACGCTATGAGAATTTCCGTCACGCTATGAGAATTTCCGTCACGCTATGAGAATTTCCGTCACGCTATGAGAATTTCCGTCACGCTATGAGAATTTCCGTCACGCTATCATTGTGACTGTCCATTTGAACACCATGGAGATGTCAAACACATGATATTCAAACGGCCCCTATTCCCGGTGTTAAGCAGAATAAGACACGGGTTACGGAATAAGACACGGGCAGTCACACCCATACAGTTGAATTGGATTTATAAAAGGATTGAATGATTGTCGACGACTGTGAATTCATTCTCCAGGTCTGGGCCAGGTACCTGTTGTCGAGTTAATCAATGCCTTCAATAGCACAGGCCGTGTCTTACTCGAGGAAACAAACAAGTCTGGGCAACAGAGGCCCATAACGCTTGATCAACCCTGTCAACAACTCCATTGTGTCGTGTCAAATCAAGGAATAGATTAATGTTACCTACATCTGGGAACGTGTATGACACTGAAAAAAACTCCAGAGACTGACAACACTATTGCAATGTAGAGTTGTAGATGATTAACTATGCATAAGAATAATCCAAGAACAGTGGAAACATGGAGACTAGGTTTCTTTTCGTAGTACCACACATATTATATATGTTATAGTGAAATCTAATTCTTTAAGCGGATAGTTTTGCTTACAACAAGTAGCTTTTAATTTGACAATGAAAGCCCGAACAATGAAGAAATCCCCGCATAGAAATTATAAGGCGACGATAATGTATATTGTCCCAGTGAACAGACACACGGTTTCAAGGTAACACTGCAAACGATTAAGAAAACGACGAATTTAACTAGAATCACAATTGTCCCGTGATATCATCTATTCATTGCCTATATCGACAACATGACGGCCGAGGTAAGAAATCTGCAATCATATACAGTTAGAGGGTTAAAGATCGTTAACGGATCGGCTGTTGGCAAGTTATATTTCGGCACTCAATGAAGGCATTGTGCGCACCCAGGGGAGTGAATCCGAAGGTACATGCGTGCACGGGCCTGCAATGAGAGATCGCTTTATTTTTCTGAGAGTTCTTTATTTTTGTAGGACTTGCATGGTTTAGTCTTGAAGAAAAAAATTCTGCACTAAATCGGGCATATAACCTGGAACAAGTGTTGAATTGGCAAGGAGCTAATGTATAATGAGTATAATACATCTGATCGTTTGCTGTTCTTAGATGTCACTGACAATGATAAATGCCTATAACGGTTCAACTATTATATACTGGGCACAAAAGGTGCAAAGATCCATGTTCACGGAACTCCTATCTTGAATATAATCGACCTGTCACTTATACCTCAAACACACCTCTAGTATGCCATGTTACTGTGTACTGGTAATTATAGCTCATCAGCTTACCAGTCTGGCATCTAGTAGTCAGTCATGGGACGTCCATTTTAAAGCCCATTCGAGTCAAGAACCGCTAGACCATACCTTTCCGCAAGTCATTCTACCGTACCTCAGCCGGTGATGCGGTTTACAGTCGGTTAAAATGAGAAACATGTGGGTTGTACTTGCCAATCAGATTGCTTGTTATGGATCCGCGACATTTCGGCGCAACATTTCGACACGTGACATTTCGGTAAGGGATGTTTCGACACGCGACATTTCGGCACAAACAGGAGGATACAATATTTCGCCACGCGACAGTTGTCGTTGTCTTCAAAAGATATATAATTGAGCAAAAAAACTAATTATTTTTTTTGAGGTAAATGTACATAATGTACCGAAATATGAACGATATCAAGATACCTTTATCTATATCGTAGATATTTTAGCAAATTCCCCCTCAGTCAGAATGTAACAGATACGTACATGTATAAGATCATGCTGAGTAAGGTTAAAATTTTAATAAATCTGTATAATCTGTAACAAATATATAATTATATTGATCTGAGCTGTAATACATAATGTTTATATATAGTTTTAGATCTAAATGATGACAGTGTAAACATGCATATGCATATTTGTCTTATTTGACTCGCGTTGTCAAATTTGACATCTGTATAATTACAATAGTTTTACATCTCATACATCTTGGTAGTTTGTCTATATGTTAGAAAAAGAAAAGTGAAAGTCTTTATTTCTAACATAATTTGGCCTGCGAAATAAAGTTGCAGAAATTTCGTGCCCATCACTTTGTGCCGAAATGTCGTGTGTCGCAATGTCTGTTACCGAAATGTCGCATTCGAAATATCGCATACCGAAATGTCTCGTGCCGAAATATATTGACATCCATCAGAACATAGGATATTGTTAAAATGATATAATCAGCTCATATATACTCGAATCTACTCTAAACAGCAGCCAGTAACCTGAAATATAGTTTTCAACAACTTTCAAAGATAGTTTCTTTCTCTCGTAATTTCCAAAGCAAACGGATCTTGGTTTCCCATGCCAAGATAGTTCTCAACAGTTTTCAAAGAAGGTTTCCTTCGTCTGTAATTTTCAAATAATCTTTAAAAGTAGTTCAGTTGGGAATTCACGCGGTCTCGACCTGGTGTTACTCATATATACATGAATTTGAGATAGGCCAAAATTAATATTTTCTGATGGTATCATCATTTGCAAAAAAAAATGGGGCAAAAACGAGCCCGTATTTTCAAGATAAACGATAAAACAATGCATATAACTTGGTGCTTGAACATCATTCGAGGATGACATGATTTACAGGCTACTTTTCAGGCACCCCAAGCGTTCCATGTCAATTGCTAATTCACGGGGTTCATAAACTGCAGTCGTTCTGCAATGCTTGTACTAATTGCTATGCTGTCCATCTAGTTCTATCGCCTTTTCCACATGCCTCGCTTTCGGCTCCATCACTGGTAATTCTCAGTGATGCCTGGTTTGAGGAAGTCCGTTCCATGTAGACAATATCTTCGTCTCCGCGTAGGCAATATTGCACGTGTCCTGTTACCTATTTCTGTCCAGCTTGGTCTAATGAGCGGTACCGGTGTATATATTTTTACTCTGTCTAGGAGTTCTTAAAAACGATAAAACTATGTATATCTCTGTAATATTTTGTTTCGTCGATTTCTTAAGTGGGTAAATTTACACGTATCACGGTCTGAGTTCTGTTTTGCCTCCTGAGATAGTCGGTATGTTCAACCATTTCTATAATTGACGCTATGCTGGAGGTCGCGGAGCTCTGACCAGATATCAGTTGGCGTATCGCCCTTAACTCGGAACACCTGCTTTAAATTCGTTGGCGGACGACCGCAGAAATCAAATCGAGATGTTAAATTTATGTTCAAGGTGGAATCTACTCCCTAGAATGTCATTAATTTTTCTTCTTTGACATTTTATAGGCTCGAAGTCATCCGCGATCAAATACCGATAGAAAGCCGAGAAGGGATAGCCAGATTGCGAGTACAAGGCTTCAAGAAGACCTGGTTATGGCTTGGTTTCACACACCCGTTCCTCCCAAGTGTTTGTTGGGACGGTTATTGGAACCAAGACCGTTCGCAAGAACTCGGACCGGCAACAGAGGCAAAGTATAAAAGAGAATGAAAACCAGCCTCTCAGTATACCTCTGCACTCTCTTGAACTGCTGAAGAACGACGTTGGACAACTTGACAAAATATACAGAACAAATGAGATACTGATGGTCCATGTGGTTTGAGCTGGGTTAGCTGGAACTTTATCAGTCGGGTGTTATCGCGTTAAAATTTTGTTTCTTTGTAATCTAGCGTCGATCAGTAGGCATGAGATGAGCTCGGGAACAGACAAAATAAACAAACAGAAAACAAACAAAAGTCTGTCCAAACATCTGCATCGTAAACTGTTTTCAATTTGTCATTCATATCCTCTGATGTTCACCCCGAAAGATGCATAGCCAAGAAGCGCCATATTATACAGATGTGCTATTTATATATATCGCATGTGTGCAAACCTTCCTTTGTTATCGTAAGGTGACCCATTACGTCAAAAAATGTACGCGTAATTTTGGTGGTTTGGATTGATGAAAACAGGCCTGGTCCTCTCCTCTGCGATTCGGCTTTAACCGTTTTATTGGGTCTCGAAAGCAAAGATCACCAACGTCATTGACATAAGTCCTCACGTACAATCAGCATCAATTGTATGCTTAAAATTGATCATCACCCTCCCCTGCATTACCGAAGACTGCCGACTGCGTTCAGTGTCTGCCTTCGACCCATTTATCCGCCCTAGCTTGTGGTGCACAATACCATATTTGTTCATTGTACGTAAAGCTATCGATGGCTTGTTGAGAAGAGAAGATAAGAACTTCCTTCCGATTATAGGTTTTGAATATATACCCCGAAAGTGTACCACGAATGTCGAACTGTGGTGCACGAGAACAAGTGAAACACAAGTGATCTCTTGTCGACTGTATAGATTTTAAGATTGTAAGAGATTCTTTTCATCGAGCAACTACTTCAGAAGATCTTTTTGGTCGGGTGAGGGCGGACTGTGTCTTAGTCGGTTTGTTGCATAAGTTTTAATGTGTGTATGTTTTAATGTGTTGGATTACTAAGTTATTAACTTGAATACTTAGAATTTCGTTTGATCACCGCTTTAAAGCCGAAATATTGCTGAACGCGACGTTAAACCCCGGCTTAATTCTCTCTCTCTCTCCGGAGGCCCGAAAACTGTATAATATCGTTATTGAATGTCCAGTGGGTGTGAACAGTTGTGATAGTCTGTGAGAACTATAGTTTTTCTTGATGCCCATGACACAACGTCAGAGTTAACACGTTATGGTGATGATACACCACAAAACTCAATTTTCGATGGCGACGATATTCTGGCAGACTTATCTCTTGTTGCTGGTCATACAATGCCAGATTTAACTATTGATGATGGTGATACATCGCCAGATTACCTCTTGATGGCGGTGATATATCGTCATGCAGACTCAAATAGTCATGGTGGTGATTCACTGCCAGACTGCATGACTCTTGCTGGCGGTGATAGACTGCCTGACTGAACTATTGATCGCGGTGATACAGTGCCAGACTGAACTCATCATGGCGGTGATACATTGCCAGACTGAGTTCTTGCTGGCGATGGTACACTAACGAATGACTGACGATAATGAACGAATCCGGTGCTACCATTGTCTGTTACAAAACATGACATGATAGCACAATCTACAGATAATATAGACAAGTGAAAACGCTCAATGCAGGCCTGTTTTATAAGAATATGTTACATATTTATTTTACAGTTTTAATGTTCAACAAAGCACAAATATCTTCTTTATATAAAACTTTGTACCTTTGGTATGAAATATACAATGAGTAACGTTACCCCTATAACTGTACAAAATACATAATATAACCAGCATGAGCGTTTATGTACATGCCCCAAAGGGCTGTTCATTAACATGCTTGGAAGCTGACACTTCCAAATCGCTTCTTGAAATCATAATTTTTTAAAATCATCTTGTAATATTGAGAAGCCCTGAAGAACAACATGTAGACACTCGTCGTAGATCCCGAACAACTAAATATACACGGGATCTACGCTATCATGAAAGACATAATTTTCAGATTCCCATATCTCAACCACATTTTTTTCAAATAACAGCTACGCAAGGAATTTCAAACTTTTCAATTTATTCACCCAAATATGTTTCATTGTCATATGATGCAAAAAAATGGTCATATGTTGCAATAAACCAATAAGCACTTTGGTATCGATGAGACCATCGATGATATTAATGTGATCGATTAGAATTGTGAATTTTATTTGTCGACCTAGATATACAGATGATCTGGCCCAATAAAACAAATCATAGTATATGGTTGGATGAACCGAAGGCTGCCTCATTCAGGGCGTTTGGACATTGGTCCAGGCAATCACGCGAACCAAAACACCACAGAGGCAATCAGACAAAGTGAAGCACCACAGATAGGTTCACGAGAAAAGCTCTATAGATACACAATTACGTATGATGTATGACCAAAACAAGTTCTGAGAGACAGAATTGGAAGTAAGTCTATCCTATATTGACTTCGCAATATTAGCACCTGGGCGTATCTATAAGTGCGGACTATCAATTATAGACCTGCAAGGTAATTAAATCGGCTGCAAACCGCAACGCCTTCTGGGTTGACGAAGGAGTGAGCAAACGTGTGGATTATTGGGGTTTTGGTTCTGTTCAAGACTCGAGAAGCGAAATCGGGACAGACTTGGCACGCATTTCCTAAAAACTAAATCTAACGCTCTTGGACTAGGCGATGATTTAAGGTTAGCAAGAGTGTGGGAAAAAGAGAAAAGACAATATAAAGGCAACGCGGATACAATTCAGAATAATCCAGCAGATCTGACAGAAGTTATAAGGAAGTGTTATTCGGCCTAACTATGATTGTTTGGACAAACATGGCTATCTATTTCAAGACTATACCCCAACAGACAAATCTCACCATTGTTTAACCGGTCGTTTGCTGTGAGGTTTCCGGGTGAAAAAATCCCACTCGTGGAAAAAGTTAAAGCCTTCGCAAATCTAGACTCTCGTCTACGTCGCAGCCAACAAAGAAAGATCATAAACGGCAAAGAAAGATTTAAAATGTCTTTGAAGGACACAAGAAGACAATCACTATGGAATAAAACAGAAAGTCGGAAGACTTAGGTACGAACAAAGCATTGACCTTCTGTGTCTATAAGGGCTAGAAGGCTGAAAGTGTGCAAGATGAACAACGAATCTAACGCTCCAGAATATATGCCATTTCTAATCAACTCACTTCACCTAAATGACCAAATTTGGATCGCTAGCCGATTTGGTATTAGACAATAATACTTTATGCCAAGACCAATATGCGTGCGATTTCGGTAATATAAAAATGGTACCCATGACTGGTTGCTGGCATAAAATGGCGAAAATCAATGTTTCGCTGCGTATGGAAACCACATTTTTAATGTCTACAACAGCAGTTCCAAATTGTATAAATACATTACTGGAATATATATAAACTTCTTAAAAGATAACACGCTTGCATTGATAAATGTTGATGAGGTTGGGCTTCATGTCACTTTCGGCAGACACATACAATATGCGTGTGGAATTAGATTGGAAATATCTGAAGCTGCGACTACCTATTATAATCCAATATACCATGCTGAGGAAGACGGAGTTTCGCGTTCAGAAGTCTTATCTTCCTAGTTTTTGATCTCGAATAAAGTTACATGTAATTACGCATGATTCAATCTATATAAATTTAATAGTGTCAAAAGTCTATTTCTGAGGAATTTTCTGAAAAATCTCACAAATATTTGTTTCTCGTTTGTGTTAAGGGTATCAAATCCAAGTGATCGTATATACTACCAGCACAAGAGTATAACATGAAGGTAAACGAGAAAGGGACATTCATTATCATCGTTTGTCCATTGAAAGTCACTGAATTTATTTGCCTATCTTGGAATAAAAACGCCAAGAATTCAATTTAATACAACAATTGTATTGCACTTTTGAGTTTAAGGGTTTCTTTTCAATATCTTACGTTCGATCTGCTTCCCTTGACGTACGCGCTTTAAAACAGCGAGTGATCGTCTCGCAAGTTTTCCGCTGTCTTAACAGCTGCCTCAGCTGTAAACACGCTAGGTGGTGCGTAATTCAGGCTTGTATCCAGGGAGTCCACGTGAAGTCCCGTATCTAACTCCTCATCCTGAATGATTGATAGTTAAATACGTCAACCATGACCTTGACCTTCAGCTACATGTGCCGAGAAACAAAAATGCACAGAAGGGAAAGAATGTATTGCCACAGTTTCATTCCATGAACGGATATGGCTTCCATGAATCCGCCTTCGCCACCTTAATTCTTAGATAAAAGAATCGGTCTGGCAGGTGAATTTACACTCGTCTCTTGGTGTAATTTTGTGGTTCGTAATCTCCCTCTCCAGCCTATATTTACAGCATTGGGCAAATTTCTAACTATGGATAACCAGTGAAAATACGGTAAATCTGCATCAAATTATATATATCCTCCTATATTATATATATCCTCCTATATTCCAAGAAACGACCATCAGGCTTACATTGATGATAAATTTCGCAAATAGTTCAGTTATCACTGATTAGAAATGTCTTCTACACCGTAGCCCAGGTTAAGATGCGGAACGAACCACAAATTGAAGTTCCTCGTCAATGCACCTGTTGATGCGCCAGGGTAATTGTTTTGTCTAAGCATTAATGCATGTGGAAAAGGCGGAGTGGGATACGCAAATCAGCAGGTAGACATAGCGAGTAAGACATTCACTGATAATAAGAGCGAATTTGACATTACCTTTACATGGGTGTGTTCATTCTCGAATGCAGCATACTACCTTATACCATAACAAACGAAATTGACTTAATTAAGGCCTTTGCATATATCTGCATTGAATAAACTGCAAGATACACTATTTCACGTGGCCGCTCATGCCATAAACGTAGCTAGTGTGTTCACGACATGAAGCTATGGGATTCAGAATCCAACATGATTTCTAAACACAGCTTGAACTTTGAATCCAGGCACGATAATAAACCAAACTAGAAACCTGAATTTTTCAGACGAATATTGATTATGTAATATATACCAATAATTCTTTACAACGGATAATACTGTGATTTAAAAAAAACACAACATATTCAACAAGCAGGAACAACAATAATCTGAGACAGCCTCAGAATTGTATTATCCCAGCATGCGCACAAACCTGGCCTGGATTTTGTCTAGTAAAACAAATCCACCGAATCGTGAACTGTCTATTGTTTTCAATAAATATATCACATCTTTTGTTAGGGCAGATCTGATTGGTCAACTGGTCAACTTCCAATACGGTATATCACAATCCGGTCGAAAATTGCAAAAAGTATCCATCGTCACGCGCGCTCATTTAAAACACTCTCATTTTTTTCCATTGTATGAAGGCACTTTGCATCTGGATTATTGACATTCACACACAAACCGGAAGTCCAGAACAGGGGGTATTGCCATTGGTAATCTCATATATTGTAAGGCTATATACTAAAGGAAATCAAGTAACAGCTGATGACTATGTTGAACTTTGATGGAACTTCTTTCATTGCCAACACAAGTATATGACACACATCTTATCCAGTGTTTGCAGGAGTCGGTAAGCACGTGTTCACAAATGACGGACATGAATTCCAGTACTTTACCATGCTATATCAACTACGTTTGATCTGCGTTCTGTCGGATAAACCGGAAAGAATTCCAGCGATGAATAAATTAATAAATATAATAATCATGAATAAATAAAAAAAAAAAAAATGAACATTAAGGTAGCCGGTGTTTCTTCATATCCTTCCCAATCAATTACAGTTTTGAAATTGGCCTGTAAAACTTCCGATTCCACATGGATACATTCATCAAAAAAGTAACAAGAACAGATCTTTGTGGGTAGTTTCATATGAACAGCTATTTCTCCATTTATATGAGCACATTCCTCGCTACAAAACTGACCACAGGCCGCTATGTCCGATGAGGCGTTTGTGATGTTGTCCGTGATGCCAACGCTGTTGGCAACGTGGAAGTCCTATGCTTTCGACGTCTCCGTTCTTGACGCTTCCGTCGAATTCTGTTGCAATGCTTTATTAATCTACGTAATTGTTTTGCAGAAAGCGCTGATTTTAACTTTTCCCTTCGCATATTTCTGCATTTTCTGTGTCGTTTGGCATGTCTTATGCTTTTCCCTTTAAACATTCTTTTTCGCATTCGTTTACAGTATTTGGTTTGTAACCCCTTGCATCCAAGTTTAGTATTTCTTCTAGGTTTTTCTTGTGGGGATGCGGTTTGCGCTACAGGTACCTTGGCCGTTTTCTTCTCTAAACCAAGGAATCCATTATAGGGCTTCCGGTTACCACTGTCCTTGATGCCCTGTTTCAGAAACTGGCCAGATTTCTGTGACTTGCGAGAAATGTTACCATGTAACAAGACGCCTTCCTTGCTGATAGCCAGATAAAACCTCTTGCGTCTTTTCTTGTGATGGCTGTGTTTATAAGCGTTGAACCAGTTTGGCAAAATAACCTCTATCCACGTGCAGTCTACACTATTGAATTCCGTCCGCACCTGGTAAAACGAAACAAGTAATAATCAAATATCAAATTATTTGTTATCGCGGGGTAGTGGGTGACGGGGTTGGGGAGAGGGCGACGAATACGTCGGGTGAGCGATCCCACTTTTCATCTTTTGAACGTAGTCGAGAAAATCATTTCCCCATTCTCATGCACCCACCAAAGTCAAATACATGGAAGGGATAGTTGCGACAATGCATTTCCCAGACCCATGTGTGGAAATTTCGATGTTCTCCAATGCTTAACGAATTTGGTCATATTGGGGGTAATTTTTTAGTAGGAACATGTAAATCAAATTGAAAGTAAGGCGAAATGTTCACTATCAGATGGTCACTTTGACAGAAGATTTGATGGTACAGAGGTATATACCTGTCCATTTATATGGTCAAATATCCCGCTTAACTGTTGCGATCAATGCGACCAGGGCAGAGATATGCAGTCGTGTAGGGACCATAACAAGTTTGGCCAGTAATGCATGTCTGTACAACAAACTGTTTGGTCGGAGTGGCCATACATTCTGACAGTGCGGGTCCGCGGTAGAAGAATTCCCGTGCAAAAGTTGCTCAAGACAGTAGACGTTGACAGTTTGGAAGCCAACCATTTGGCAACAGTATACAATTCACCGCTTAAATATTGCTTAACAGACTTTATTTGGGCCTCACTGCATGGATACACGCAGATTGGCAGTATTTAGTTCGAAACTGAAGTACATGTGATAGCCCAACAACCTCACTGGTCACCAGTCAGATTTTCGGACACTATTCCCGCCAAACTCCGAACAGCGCATGTCAGCTGAACGACTATCGTCTGGCTACAAGCACGTCCGCAATTGAAAATATCATTAACATGCTCTCAGCGTTGAGATTACTCCGCAATATATACCTTCCTTCTTTCCGCTAAAAGCCTTTGTTTCATCAACCAAATATATCCCAAAAGTATTTAATAAATAGCTTACACCGAAAAAGAAGTTAGATTCTTGATTTTCTCGCCGTTCTCATCTATTTGCGCAGGGAGCTGCATATGTGCGTGATTAGTCCCATCGTAACAAACCCACGTGTTCCCTAATCTTCGGATCCGTGCTAGAGCATTCGACTGCGGGCAGTGCTTGTAGCCAGACGATAGTCGTTCAGCTGACATGCGCTGTTCGGAGTTTGGATTTCCGCCCGAGCAGCACACCGCCGGAAGTGACATCATATATAGTAAAATCGATGTCTGTCGAACATTCTGATTACTTTTCAATTCTGCATAATACCTATGTTGATCTAGCGTTAAAAAGAATGATCTAGAGATTATTTTACCCGTTTATATGAGCAGAGCATATGAAAAGTAGTTCGCTAAAGTGCAAAACTGAAGGAGTTGCTCCGTTGGGTTCAACATGAACCTTGTGTGGGTTTTTTTATATACGTCATAGTCATAAAGGCAGGGTCATATAGTGGAGTGAGCCTGTGAAACGGAGCATACGCTGTGGAGAGGTTAGTGATAGGCAGGGTAAAATCTGATAGGTAGAATATACGTTAGATAGGTTGTCCATCCCGAGCGCCCAGTATTAGACGCCATGTATGACTACAGGCCGGTATTCACTGTAAGATTTGTAGCTACAAATCGAATGGACTATAGAACGTGTTCCACTTCATGCCGTTATCGTCGCATGCTACAAGTCGTTAAGAAATGGGGAGAAAACTATCAATTCCAAAATTATGAATAAACCCCCGTCCTACTTCCTGTGGAGAAGTAAATAGCCAATAGCGAGCGTCAGATTCGCATTCAATATTCAACCGTCGCCCATAAAAGAATTTCCGAGTCAATAGTCTAAATACCTATTTCGTATGACAATAAGTACCAATTCCAAATGTGTGTGAAATAAAAAATAATGAAAACACAAGATGATTTCTGCAAGAGAGAAGCGTCAACAGTTTTCAATGATGTCATCAAGACATGATGACGTTCTATACATAAAATCCTAATCACTGACCATTATTCTTTATCCAAATGAATGCCAAGTCGTTTTCATAGTATGGATCTGAGTCACGTTTTTATTGTGACGTAAGTGTATGTTACATTAGTACTTGCTCTGGGGAACCACACCTCTAGTATTGGAGGCGATTAGATATCGACCGCACTGGCAGGAACGTAATAGGATGAGTTACAGTTAATACTTTATTAGAATATTCCAGTCGTCTTGTACTCGATAGGAGGAACGATTGTACGGTCAGAACGGAAATGTGACGACAGCCTCACCAATAAATGGTGATCAGATGGAAATATCACCATATTCCATCATCACCATTTTATAATGGAATATATAACGGTCTACAATGGCAGCCAAAATTTGTAACATCTGTCTAACATCGTTCATCTGTCACTAATTTTAGCGGTTGTTGGAATAAGTTGAAATAATGTTGTGTAGTGCTGATAATCCTGCCTCTTTGCGAAGGGGAGGGTTTGTCATGTACGATGGGGATGGGGTATATATATATAACAGTAAGAATATCCAGTAACTTACCGCGGAGTATACAATTGACTGTGCGTTCATGCACAAGTACCTCTCCGTCTGTATGGCTTGAATCACTACGCTTCCAACGCCATGATGTTTGGCACGCGGAGTAATCAGCATGTAGACTACAAAGAGACATAAAACATTTCATTACTTGGATGATCCACGGTAGTATATATCTTTAGCTACATACATTGGCATGGGAATCGATTAACGTTGGAAAAATCAAACTACTTATTTTACGTGTTAGAAACTACCCAAGTGTCTTCGTTCGGCTATAGCTAGAAACAACCGTTCTTCTGCGACTCTATTCTCCGTTTGATTGTGTTTCGTTGTGGAACTAAAAAAACACACTAACTAATACACTAACATTAAATCAGCCTACGCCTCGAGGCATGAGTTTAGTGTGACCCAACTAGCCAGGTAGAGTTCCAGCTGAGACGATGCCACCATGACAGGTATATTGACTCTGGGGTGAAACTACATGTGCCGTGTATATGTTTAACATGGGGCAGAAGCTTGAAATCACAATTTCGTTGACAGTGTTGAATAAAAAAATAAAACACTGTAATGTTATACCAGGTTTATGTTGCTAAGTATGAAATTTGATTTATTTTTCTTCTGTGAAGAATACAAGCTTCATAGTGTAGAGAAACAGTTGATTTTACGCGCTTGAGTTGGGAGAACTGTCGTGGTGGCCAGTCTCAGCTGGAACTCCATCCTTTTGTTATAGTACGGCATTATATCAGTCACCATGCCTACATGGTTGGATTAAATAATAAAAACCCGGCTCTCAATTATTCCATAATCTAAGTTTTTCTATTCGCGGGAATGAACCTTGCCAGAAACATAGCGCCTCGTTCCTCAACACCATATGAAAAAAAAACAGGTTTGCTTACCAGAACATACCACTCTTCAAATGGATTAAACTACATCCTTATCCACCGATGAAAAATCAGGAAACTTCTGCGAAACCCTGATCAAAACTCCAAAGCAAAAACACATCCAAACTCTCCGATTCAACAACCGTAACATGCTGTTGTTGGTGTTCTGGTTTGAAGAATTACACAAGGGCTTTACGAAGGGTTCTGCATTTTACACCAGATGATTATGTTGTTTCGCGAGGTGCAGTTGTATATCAAAATTGCAAAGGCGTTGGAGAATGAGGCGTCCTGTTAATCTTGGCTAGCTTCTTCTCTTTAACTCTTTGCCACAGATAATAAAAGGTCGCATTTTGTATATGAAATCCAAGTGTGTTTTTCTTTAAATCTCTTAAGCAAAATAGTGCGAATGAAAGAAATAACTCAGGGAACAGGGACATGTTAATTACTGTATCCTAGTATTTAGATAAGATTCTGTAACATGCGGACAGTGTGGTCTCCAATGGACGCACGTCCTTGTCCCATCTTAAAAGGATCAGACACGTTTTACAAACAGAACGCTACCATTCTGGGATATTTAGACCGTGCGAATATATACTTCGAGAAGAGATAGTGAGTTTCCTTAGCATCCCTTATTACCAACAATATGCTACGTCGATCACAAAACGCGCAAAAAAGTGTATTTGAAAGATCCGTTCAGTGTCGGGATACCAATTAAGCTAATATACTAATGGGTGACTTACACGCGAGCCCTCATTTCGTGACACTAAGATATGGGCTGGCTTATTCAATGACAGTATCTCGATATCACAGAATACCGCTAGTTTCATGCTTCAGTGATTCCACTCGCTCACAGTCTAGGTCGATTTGGATAGTTCTCACAGTTCTGCTCTGCTTGTATACCCGTGTACAGCATATTTCTATCAGTTTATAGCTGCTCCCCCCCCCCCCTCCCAATATATTAAGCAGAGGTGAGAATTACAGGTGCTCGCCAGACTGAACGTGAGGCCGTGATAGTAACGGTATTATCATCACTTATCATGGCTATTCAATCATTCATTCTTACAAGAGAGAAAAATAAGCAAGATTATGAAATTTTCAAACACATATTATGTCGATTACATATAAGATGCAAACTATAGTATATTAATCTGAGTTTTACTTACCAAAGTTATCAGATTTTTCATTGTCCATTGTTCCGCGCACTGTCCCATTCGGTAATATTTGCAAATGGTAACCTGTTCTAGAGTAAATGAGTATTGGCGTGCTGTTATTCTTCCAATGGTCTGGAAGGGAATGGGAGACAAATCCATTAGAGGGTCCCGGACTTAACGCTCCCATCACAGAAATATAAACCAGGCAGTGAAGAATGATAGTATCGCTTAAGTTTTTCATTCAGCAAATGATGTCATCCCCAAAAATATGAACACAGGTAAATAACAATCCAATATTTTCATCTAGCCTTCTTCCGGGTAAATGTCCTTAAGGATTGTTCCTGACGTTGACAGGCACACACTTGTTCTCTTGAAGTGACCAGTGGTCAGAGCTTCGGCCACTCAGCTGATCGGAGGTAACTCCTGTCCGGCAGTCTTTATCGAAGTCCAAGGTAATGTCCAATCTCATATTGACCACCGTGTCGAATAAGTTTCGCTTAACACCGTCACTGGAAATACAGAAAATGAACATATGTTGAAAGAGTGCCGATGTATACCCTGTACATACATTTAGACACACATAGAAACTATAGTTGTGTTTTCCTAACTCTTTAGGATGATCGCTTAACCAAAGGTGCAGGTCTGGCCAGAGTGTTATATTTAGACGTATTGGATTAGCTCAATTAGAAAAGGACTGTTGACGAATTAGTCAACAAAATCCTTTTCTGTAAAGCTTTAACGTGGCAGGTCTTCGTGTTTTTTTAGAACTATGCATTAACGAGAAAGGATAGGTATAAAGTACCGGGTTTATACCACATGAGTATATAGATATATTTAAATATACACATTATAATCAAGGTTTCACAAACTACATGCAAGTTTTGGAATTCGAAGTGAATGTCACTATATTATAGTACAATTAAGAAATCTTAGTTGATTTTCAAAATACTAAATCCATTCGTATAAACAGTGAATTTGTCACAAGGTAATACAGGTTTATACATAAATATATGTCAAGCAAATGATACACCCCTCGCTGAACTGTAATCCGATAATTATGATGCGAAAGTGAGAAACGTGAATACATGATAAACAGATAATACATTTATCGCGTAGCAGGTAATACTGAAAACAATATGGCATGCTTGTGTGCAACTTGGTGCGTCCATATCAGTGATGTATATATAGCGAGTTAACCAATGCGGCCGGCCAACCAACATGCAGACCATCGGCAAAAGTATTCTCGGTTTCAAAACTACAGTATATAATATGCCTGATATGATGTCTTGAATCAGTTCGTTTTGTCTCGGCAAAGTCCTGGGCAATATTTACCGGCACTGAAACGTCAAGCTAACCGGTAATAATAAAAAAAGACATTCAGCTATAGTATTTTACCGAATCCCTCTCTGCAACAACAAATAAATACGCAAAATATTGGTGTACCGGTATAATATTTCTGTGATATTTCTACTATTTCCTCTAAGAATTTACTTGTTTTCAAAATAAGCTATTCAAAGGTAATGTAGTGTTGAACGATAAAACAAACTTGCTAAACTAAATAATTGCATAGGCTACACAACCTGTACATTTTGTTTGAGTGAAGTAGGTCTAGGTTAATATACGTACCGGTACATTCTCAAATTGGATACCGCACACAGTTATCATACTTATTTGGAGAATTCGAAACATTGTGCAATAAAACTAATGTCAGTTGCATTTAATACCCGATAAAGGGGAGTATCTACAGAAATCACACAGGGGAACACCGCCACGAAAGAATGCACATTCAGCGGGTGTGCTATACTCATTCCCCCAGAACGGAGGAGCGCTCGAGTGTTAATGACCGTACACACATGTTCAATCCTCGACCGAGACGGCTCTGGGGGCCAAGCCGTCAGCGGAAAGCCTTAAACGACACCTTAGTAGTTTTTTGTCGCCAAAACGCTATTACATAGGTGTTAATGTAGAATGCCATCACATCAATTATGAAAAACACAATCAAAAACCATAAGGAAATATTATTCTCCTGTTGTTTTAACCACATGAACTTAACTAGCGAATGAATGATGACACGGAATGTCTGAGATGGAAAGGGAGGGGTGCTGGTTGGTGCATATGGTGGTGGAGTTGAGGGAGAGGGAGGGGTGTTGGTTGGTGATGAGAGTCGAGGGGTGATGATTGGTGATGGAAATAGGGATGGATCCAGCTCCCATCAGTGGTGCGGATAAACAAAAGAAATTTCAGGATCGTAAGTGACAGTATTCAACATTAAACCTAATGTGTTCATTGGTTATACTTTTCAGTATATGCCTAACAGTTGGGCACTAAAGGAACTATTAAAGCAGCTAAACATATTGATTGAATGATAATTGATATCCCAGATACGGCTAAATGGCGAATGCTTACAATAGTTAAATTAATCTGCAGTTCCGTCATTCATTATTAACGTTACCTGTTTTGTAAATAACATCCTGTTGTAAATCAATCCTAAAGTCGCCGGCGTTATGAAATCAACTCGGAAAAGCTTGAATTCGACTGCAACACAAACAGTACAGGCAAAGGTAAATCCTGCACGTCTCTCGGTGAAGAATAAAGTAGCGTCCCGTCACCAAAAGAAAATCGCGATAGCTTTCTTGGTAAATCCAGAGAAAAGACACTATCGATCTGACAATTGTTTTAGATGTTCTTTTGGAAATTGAAAACTTTTTTGTATATCTCAATATACCGGTACAGTAATATGTCCGTCGAGTATTAAATCTCCACGCTGGGAAGTAAAGTCCATCCGCATATAGGTTATAGCAAGTAAATCACCTATTCCATGTCGATGGCCTTTGACAAAAGTATATAGATAGGCCTCCTCCAGTGTCCCTGTTCGACTCTGGTATTAAAGCGGATCGAATGAATGGAAAGTGGAAAAAAGTTCCATCGATTTACGAAAACGGTTCACTTCGTGATTAATAACATAGAATTCCACAAAGCTAGTAATCAGCTCGATTTTAACTGCACGCGGTCTCTGCTACACACTGTTAGAAATGATTAAACGAAGCAAGATAAATCGCTAGACTGCTAGAGCATTATAGCCATGACGAGACATGTTCGGGCTTATATCTCTGGCCCCGACCGAATTGACAGCGCGCGCTGCTTTGTGGGTAAAATTCACGGCGCAGGTGCGCGGCGGGGGACAAGATGGCGTCGGCTAGAAGAATTTTTCCAGGCTTGCGAAATCTGTACCGTTCTATACACACGCAGTGTTCAAAATGCATTCATGATAAAACTCTTAGAAATAGGCTAATAGCAGCTTCATCCATTAGTGCTGCAGTTTCCCTGTATCTAGGCAAGGACAAACTGCAGAATGGCTCATCTATCGGTACACTTCACGCAAAAGAGTTGCCCGCTGTCGAAGCGTCTGTTGAGGTAAATTTGGTGTCGGTATGCCGTCACTTTTCGACGTTCTGGCATTGTCAGTCCGTTCAACTAAATAATGGATATCCCATCCATCAGATCACAGCTAATCTGTAGGATGACTTTGGTCGTTCAAGTGCACAAGACCGTAATTGGCAATGCTATAATCTTATAATTCCATAACACGTGTTGCTGCGTGAGATGTTTACACCCATATTAAGAATTAGGTCTGGTCATAATTTGATTAAAATCTTGGTAGATATGTACAGAGTAAATATATCTTATATAGTTTTAATTAATATTATAACGCGACGAATTTCAACCTGATATAATGTAAAGGTTGATTGTCATGCACTATTGACCACCCCCATGCAGTACATAGCCATCTCGGTCATGTTTACTCTTCAATCTAACCTACTTCACTGTAACATGAATGGTCACGTTGGTAGTGTGTTTTGTAGTAGGACATTTATTGTGCAATACTGTTGAAATTGAAGGAAAGAAATTGAGAAAAATTCTGTTTCAACTTGAAAAATTCTTCACCCTAAATTTGCAACAAGAAATTTCTTGTCTGGTTAAATACTAAAATGTAATACATCTACATTTCTCAATTTGGTTCAGATTTCAAGTTTGATCGGGCTTGTTTTTTATTACTATTGAAAAAACATTTGGCACATTTATTACCAAAGAGCATATTAACTTCCATCTATTAAAACTGATGGGGTATAAGCACATTCCAGTTTTTCTTTAATTCAAATGTTTATAATTTACAATTTATACCTTATCATTTACTAATTATCTAACTGGTGTGTCTTTAATCATTATTTCTTACAGCTTTGCCTCCAAGAGAGATTACCCGTATTGGGAGGGATTATGTCCTTTGAAGTTTGGAGATTCTAAATTATAAATATATTACAAGGGATCTTTTGTGGATTATCTCTATTGTTTTGCCCACAAGTGTGATCCTGTTAGGAGGAGAATTGATTGGATTAATTAAGCACCCTAATCAAGTGCCTTCAAAGTGGACAGTCTTTTGTTATTTCATTAAATCATAACAATAGAAAAGTCATGATAATTAATAATAAAAGATGAACACTGCAATGATTATATTATAAAGATCATTCATGTGATATTCTTTAAACCCAGAAATTTCTTTCTCTTACAATTATTTTTCTATTATTGTATATATAAAATCCTTTCATGTAACTTTGCTTTTTACCCCTTCAAGTCTAAACAGGGATAATATTCATACAAAGGTTACAGAGAACATAATTTCTTCAATCAAGTGTGATAAAAAACACATTGCCCAAATTATAATCCCAAAGGGATCTCTGGTTAAAGGCGGCACCAGAAATAGTAGCGCCATTTAACTTTAATATTATTCTCTTTAGACTTAATAGGAGGGGCTGGAAAAAATTGGATTTATGGCTAAATGCATAATCAAAGGTTTCATTACAATTTGTATTAAATTTTGTTAATATTGAATGAAATTGAACATTTAGTAAATTAAGCACCTCCCTATATCTCCTCCCTTTTACACACACACATTCCATGCCCAAACAAGGTATAAACAAATCTTTACTAATCCATGGCCCTTTCGACACTTGTACAAGAATGAAAAATGATGTGGGTGCCCAGAGCTCAAAGTACTGCATTTTACATACAAATGTCCCCCCAGCCTTGTCAATTCACTGCGGCAATCTGCAATGTCATAAATAATTCACTATAGCAATTTTTAACAAGGTGTTATATGGCATTATGTTGATGTCAGAATTATTTTTTTTTCCGAAGCAGATTTTCTGAATTCAATGGGCTGCCCCCTCAAAAGCAGTGTCCCAGAGATATTGCCCTGCTGTTTTACATGTCTGTCTTCGGGGGAACAGCTCAGCCAAAGAAACTGATTTGGAAATGAAAAGTCAACGGCACACAAGTAACTTTTGTCACCAGCAACAAAGATTTTGATAAATTTATTTTTGCTACCCACACAAGCAGTTTTGGAGATCCCCCCAAAGGCATCCAGTGAGATGAAAACGATACTTGTTTGTGATTGTTAAAAATATCACCACACAAGTCCAGCATGAAATCAGATCACAGGATACCTACTCTGCTGCAGACAAAAATCCTTCACCCAATTGTTGCACACTGTATGCAATATTCATCTACATGAGGGTCCGGAAATACTCTGTATATAACCACCCCTGCCCCAATGCATGCTCTGTGCGATTACAAAGCAAATCAGCAAAGATTTTGAACTCGGTATTCTATCTATCTTCATGTACATGTACTGTCCATGTTCAACTGATTTGAGGTGACCTGGAAATTATTTGGAAATTGATCCCATCGCCCCACCCCAAAGAGTATCGTAACTGGGGTGGATTCGTTTTTTTGAGGTTTCCCTAACATGTACCTAGAACATTTATTTTCCATCGAAAATGGACTACATCTAGCAGAAATATTAAATGAAGTCCAGCAAATATGACCTGCAATTCTCGTCCAGCTTGTTGTAGTATTATAGCTGCACTAATTATCGTCAAAGTTTGCGTGTTGTTGCAGCGAGGGAAATAAATAACTTGCCCTCCAAGGGGGAGGGGGGGGGAGCAGAAAGAAGGAACAAAAATGAGCCAAAGGGAGGTAACTCTCGAAATACAAATTTTGCCTTGTAAACTAACTAATATAATATCTTCGCCCCGTATTCCATGGTCACGTGGAACTGTAGGAGTTGCTTGTAAAACCGTGGCTGTACCATCCGGTAATAAATGCCCAGTGGTTTGTCCAGGGCTTAACTGAAAAAAAAACAAAAGAAAAAACTAACTGTTGGTGAATGTTCTTGAATTAAAAGCTCTAAAATGATGGCAACAACATTCTTGAGGCAAAAAAGCTCCTCATGGACGGTGCCCTGAATGTCATTTCACGGAAATTTTGAACATATCTTGACCAGGGTTTGAAAATGAGACAAATAAAATAGTATCTAATGGATGAAAAAGACTGAACTTTGTAGTGTTATGTTTCACATGAACATGAGCAATATATATATAGAGAAAAACATAGAGGAAATATATGTCGAAGCTGGTCAACAAAATAAGACATTTCTGAAGACCAGGCCAGCACCATGAATTTAGGAGTTAATTCATATTCATTAGGAGACATTCATATTTTGTGAGAAATTGTCACTCCTATGCTTTACAGTCAGTCCGAATTCATCCTGCTGTCTGAATGCACCCCAGTTTACGGTAGACTATTAGAATGCATCCACTACTCAGGGTAACTCACCCACAAGTTTATAAAGTTTAAAGTTCATTTTTAAAATTATTTTCAAATATATTTTCAATCTTAAATTTCAGTCCTAAATTTGGGTGTTGAATTTACCTAAAAAATTTTTTACCTCTTAGTCCATCGGGCTGTGGGGTCTTGTAATTGACATTACATGCCTTGTCCTACAGTCGACCGTCGGTCAACAATTTCTTGTCCAGTACATATTTTGGTTACTATTTCATGGACAACTCCTAAACTTACATGGAACATGCTTAGTACCTTGCCAATGTGCATTGTCAGTTGAGTTAAATGATCATTTATCATCTTCCCAGGACTATTTCTAGTCCGGTCCATACCTTGATTATGATTTAATGGACTAAAATAGAGCCTGCCGACAAATTGACAATTAGCAACATAACTCGCATTATTATTGGTTTCAGAGAAGGAGAATTTATTTTACTTTTGCCAAATTGGGTGCTCAAAGTTGTTATAACGGGTTCAGAAATGATCCTGTATCAGGCCTTGTATGTACTAGTAATAGTCAACTGTAACAGCCGCATAAGGGGTTATCCACATGTTGAAAGTTTGTGACGTTGATAAATGGGAGAGAAAAAAAAAATTACTTCTGTTAGCTGATGAGAGACATAATAGTAATACTCAGAGGGAATCAGACAAAACAAGATGCCACTCATATTTGACGAACAGCACCAACCTGTCCGTTTCCAGACAAAATTACAGACCAAGTGACAGAGCCAAGAGTTCATTGAAATGACATCAAAAGTATGGAGCAATAACTTCTGGTCTTCTGTATGTCCCTCAAACCTCAGTAACATCCCTGTCTGCCCTCAATCCTGGTTTTTGTCCGAACCAGTAAATTATTTATTTTATCAAGTTCAGAGACACTTATATCAGTGTGCATGTGTTCTGACAGAGGATCATGGATGGATGTTTTATATAACCAAAAACTGCAAAATTATGATTTTTAGACATGTCAAGTTTGGTAGGCTTTTTGTCAGGTGGTCAAAGTTGATGTACACTGCACATGCTTTCCAGGCAGAACCGGGTAGACTGCACACTGCACTGTTACAGAATTGTCATCATTTTGGTTTTGGTTTCAGTATTCAGTGTTTCAGTATTTTTCATCAAGAAAACTGCCTCAAGACTATACTGGCTTAGTAGTCAACAAAACTAGTTGATAAACTCGTCAGTGTTTGTGAGGGTGCAAATGTTGGGGGAGGGCATGGAAGTGGTAGGGGGTGGGGGTGGATAAAGGATGAGCTTGAGTATGTGAGACCCCAAGAAAAAAAACAAGTTTTTTTTACATATGGAACCCCATCTATAAAGTAACCACTGTTAAAAACTGGAAAGCATGGTTGCCTAACTGCTAGTCACTGCAGTGGTCGAAATTTGATTTTTTTTTCCTTAGCCATTTGGCTACCAGACATAACAAATTATTTGCCAAGTTGGCGAGGAGAAATTTTTTTCACTCGCCGAAGGTTGAGCTATTTCACTGTTTCGTGTCGACTCCGGATATATACGTTTACAGTGACCATTGCACATTTGGTCCACTTTCAAAACAATTTGGAGCCACGTGTGGCAAAAATCGAACCAGACCCGGCTCACTCCATTTAAAACATTTTAGTTCACGAAATATTTCATGCAAGTTTGGTGTTTATTTACTAAAAATGACAGTTGATTGTGTGAAGATCGTCTACAAATGTGAAACAGAGTGCCGTTTCTTCAGAAATGTGCGTCAAAAGGCGTGAAAACGCACCGTCTTGACAAGCTTCTACAATGAAATCCTGATTGGCCGAACTGTTAATATCGGTCCGAATCCAGCGAAGACGGAAATGTTTTTGAACTCAGTGGCGAAGCTGACGTTGCCAAACATCCACGTAAACAATGGCATATTTACTTGTTTACGTGGAATTTTCAATAAATTTTTTATTTTCGTTATGCGAAGAGTAATCAGGAATACGTATCATGACATCTAGAATATTTTAGACGGTTTATTTATTGGCGATGAAGCAGAAAAAGACTGTCTATCGGTAGCAATCAGGACGTGATAAAATTACACATGTGAGTTTTCAGTACGTTATTTTTGCCAAATAACGATTCCTAAATTCTTCTAAGGCTGTAAAATGCCAAATATGTTCTGAATGTACACTCTAGACAGACACGTAGCACTGAGCAGGTGGCGATAAACGATACTAGAGGACAACAATTTAATCGACATTTTGGCAACAACTAGAATTTTCCTGTCGCCATATATGCGACTAGATGGAATTTTTATTCGCCAAGTTCTCATTTCTATTCGCCGTTGGCGACATGGCGAGCGTGATTTTCGACCCCTGGACTGGCAAGCTGAGTTGTCAGTGTTTTTACTGCTCTGTGATCATTGCAGTTGTAATTTTTCACTGGGTGTGGAACCTTTATTCTGAATAGTACACTTTCCAAGTGCATGGCTAGACTGGACTGATTGAAAACACTGTTTTGTGTATTCACATTTGATTGTTTACATGTGTACACATCATAGGAAGTATTGATTCATGATCAAAATTATTGTAAATACAAAACCCCCTGGTCTGTCTGCCTGATGTAGTTGAGTAGTAATTTGTCTGCATTTCATAGAAAAGGTTGGAGTACGGAAATCCCTCTGTGAATACAATTACCTTGTCTAAATTGTATCACCCCCAATTTGGGAGACAAAATTCAATTGGTGGTTCTAATAAATTTGATCACCCGCTAAAACCGTTGAAATAACGAAGAAACAATAAATTTATTTGCATGATTTTGGCCCATTTTGTCAAGTTCCTGTTTCAATAAATTTGATCAGCCCTGAAATTTTGGAGGAAAAGAGTAAATTTTGGTTCCTGATATTGAATTATTTGGGGAATTACCACATGTGTTACATTTTGAGTCTCTGCTAACATTGCATGTGTACAATGTACCATCAGAATTTACCAAACTGTCAATCGTTATCAAGTTACATATGCATTACTGATATCCGTAAAGCTCATATATTTTTGGACTAAATCAGCTGCATATAGCAGGCTAGTCCAATGAAATACACATTCTTCTCATTTAGTTCCATAACTTTTCAGCAAATTGAATCTTGCTCATTTCACTAGGACAACTATGGGGTCATGCAGATTTCGCAGCCAAAAAAATAGGTGATAGCAGAATTGTACATAAAATTAACAATGATATTGACTTACATGTACAAGAAGTCCCCATGATCCCTGTTGACTTTGCTGATGTTAAAACTGTTCTTACTTCACAATTCTTAGGCAGTCGATAGACTAAGCTATTGAATGATCAATGGATCTTGCTGAATCTCTCGTAATGATATTAAGGCCTTCAAACTCAAATGTTGAATGCTGTCCTGTTCTTCTGTTAGCTCTGGTCTGATCTGGTTGTGAAATATTATATGGGTTTTATTTTATATGCTGTTGATGGCTCCAAAATGGGAGGTCAATTTGATGACATTTGACAGCCATATTAGTGTGACTAACCAATTTAACCTGATAAAGTTAGGATCATCCCAATTTGTCATGGTCAACCTTCAAGAGCAGACTCTTGTCATAATCAGTTTGTGAAATGTTTGGTCAAACTCTCTATAGAGGTATCATATATGGACTTCATGTCTATTGACACATTAATTGGATTATGTACATTCACATGTAACTGGAAATACACATTCAGAATATTGGTACACTGCAGTCTCATGACTGACTACTGGTGGTTATAAAATGTGTATTAGTGGGTGGTTGGGTGGGCACGGGTTCCTTCAATGCATTTTGCTGAGAAGCAACATGAACTTGATAATGTGATGTCTAGCACTGTAATATCACTGGTCTTTTATTGCAGCATGTAAGAGTCTTGAGTGCTTTCCTTGGTGGTTTATAGGGTGGATGGAGGCTATCTGGTTCCATGCTGCTTCAAAGATTTCTTCTTTGAAGTAGCAGGAACGCAACTTGGCTGGGTGGTGCTTAGTTGGTTCTTCGCAATACAGTGGAGATATTGTTGAAAGCGATGTTAAATTCTATTCACTTTCTCACTCACTGAAATGTGTATTATTGACTGCAACTCAACTTCATGTTTGATAAATATTATATGTGCTGCAAGTCCACATGTTAATATGCATAACAGATCTTTCAGAAAGTGTATTTATGTGTATTGGACCTCAGAATCAAAATCTCAGTACACATAGCCTAGAATACACATGTAAGCTTGCAGGCCTGCTTGTCATACATTTACTGGTGTGTTCCCATGGAAATCTTCAAAATAAAAAATATCCTTAGACAAATATGTATATTTATTATTATTCTAGTCAGAACTACGTGACATGTATAAAGCAAAGTCTGTATTATCTTCTTGCAAGAAAATAATTTCAGTTCCAGTTCTTTGACATACAGGAAAAGGCCATCACATTTCATTCATAATTTACTTGTACATCATGTGAATTCCGGATGCTCATGTGAGATCAGTTCAGAGGTTCACTAAGTTCTTCAATGTTGGGATATTATTGGCCAGTTAAAGTTTCTGCTGTGGGTTTTTGAACAGGGATGCTGCATGCATAGATACATGTAAGTACATATGTTTAGGACAACTTTCCAGCAAAATTGAGGTGAGATGAATATTCAGTTTGTTCTCGGCATGATGTGTTAAAAATTGAGTTTTCTAAATAAAATGGCATTTATCTGAGTACGATATCAATCAAAACTGAGTTTTGCAAAATTTATACAATAGGACCACACTTTACCATGCATTAAATTTCATTGCAGATGCTGACCGTTTGTACATTTATTTTGATTGGCCCCCTGCATGTAGTGGTTTGGCCATTGTAGAGGCCTACAGTTTGCAGGCTGTGTTGTTAAACATGAGCCTGCTAATGCATGGTAATTTGTCATCTATTTGTTGGTCAGTGGTTCAGGCTGTTTATCTGCTTAACTAAACTACACACCACAGCAGTATTCGCTGTTGGCACCTTTGTTTTCAGTCCACTGCCAAACAAATGGGTCGACCACTACAAACACACGAAAGTAAATCTGTTGAGGAAAAGGCTGGGGCAATTGATTTTTGATCAAGTTCAGTCTAAAGTCAAGGATCATCAGCTGTCTGACTTGTAACTCGTAGAAACTAAGGCCATTGTCACTTGATTGGTTTAGTATGACCTTGATGTTTTAATTACACATGCTAGATGCTATAATTATTTATTATTAATTATTAAATTGCAAACCAATTGTATACGAATATGAAGAAAATGAGCAAGTTTTAGTCAGGAAACTGTAAATCCCTCATCTAATTTAATTATTTGCCCTCAAAATATAGATGAGAGCTGATCATGCTAAACAACCAATCAAGTGACAATGGCCTAAAGTACGTATGTAAAGGATGTTCACATGCAGTGTGAAGAATTCGGCAGGAAAAGGACATCTGCAACCTCCCCTCCCCCAATAAACCGACGCAATTGTAATATACTGTTGTTAATTGAAGTCCAGTTAAATGAGTTAGATGGAATGTGAATGGTCAGCAATATTCACAAATCAGTGCACTTTTTTATGTACATGGTGAAGATAAATCTTTATAGGAAGTATATTTGAGTATCCTGATCATACAGTACTTCTGTTCATATTTCTTTATTGGTTGTAGAAATGTAGGTCTAATAAATCATTCGTGAGCATACCCTTCAGTTCACGATATATATATATATATACAATCAGCAGTGCAGTGTTTTATGTAGTTCAGATTCTAAATACTAGGGTTGGTTGTTCTACATGTACATGTTGCATTGAACTACCTACATGCACTGGTGTGTTAGGATTCTCTAACCCTATATGTCCTGGGTGATAGCGGCATGCATAATCCTTTGTGCAATGCATCTTTGGGTAATTTTCAAGTTTCATTTATGAAGATGAAGCATATGAAAGCATTCAACAAAATGTTGATGGCATTTCCTGATAGAGGTACTATTAACTATTACAGGTGGTACATTTTAACTTCCGGACTTGCACAATGTTAAATTGAACCCTTTAACATTGGGGTTGCTCCGATAGCTCCGACAGGTGCATAATTTGAGACATGGCTCACAGCCGAGCGGTTCGTTCATCCTCTCTCTTCCCTATCACTTTAGCATAAGGCGTTTTAATAACTTGATAACTGGTGTAAATACATGTATGATAAATATGGATTAAATTATCCTGTTGTTTCAAGAAAGGACCTTTATGCTTAAATTTATGATAATTCTAGCAACTTTAGGTCGAAAGTATTTCACTTATCATTGATTAAAAATACTTCCACGGCTTAAAGACATAGCATAGGATAGAGATTGAATGAGTGAACCACGTTGAGTCACATGTTGACCCAACTGCCAGTGCTATTAGTGTAGCTCCTTTGTTAAAGGATTAACTTGATTTATGTGCAAGTTAGGGATTGCCTTGTCCTCGCAGAGTTAAAAAGTTGCACCGTACCAGTCCAGGTGTCGAAATGTTCATGAAATACCTGCAGGACATTTGTCAAGAATTGTCCGGTACATAATTAAAATACATGTAAACTGACTGAAAACTTGCCGGACAGTGCCAATTTTCTGCCAGACATGTCCTGCAAATAGATAGCAATTTCGACCCCTGACCACTAACTATGGAGCTCCAGTTCATCAGTCATCTGAAAAGCCAAACTTTTTTGACATGATAGAAGTGGAGATGTTGAACCTATTGGTAAAGTTATGACAGTAGAGAAACTGTAGGACTACATTATGAACATCATTATGAACTGTAGGACTACATCATGCCAGAAAGGTGATTCCACATGATCAGTACTATTCACACTCATGTGCACACCTTTAGACTAGAAGTGTAAATACACTACTTCATGAACGACTGCCTGGCCTGGACAAATTAGAGTTTGCATAACCCTTTTAGACATTCATGAGGGGATGTCCATGTTAAAGTTTATGCAGAGAGGGTCGCGCTACTTGAACTAAAGGTTACACAATTTGTTCAGGCCTGACTACAAATGTAATACATCATATGGGGGTGGATGTGGGTACCTTGTATATGAATAAATACCTGCTTAATTTAAAGATGAACTTTTTCAGGTCATTGATAAACTGTGATATTTGTTTTGATCAGGGTTGAACTGTGTACAGGGTACATGTATATTAAGACCAGAGAAAAAATCTCTACCCTGAAAAACTGACGGATAGATTCACTGATTGATTGATTGAGACCCGATGAACCTGACCTGGATCAGTTTCATGAATCAGCTGATCGGTCACTTAGCAATGACGTTTACCTTTATATTGGTATGCATACTGCACATTGTATATCGTTCATAAATCCATCATGAAAAACTGTATCATGATATACTACATGTCCTGGATTCTTCCTACAGATCCTAGATACATGTAGTGTATTCTAACAAGACAGAATTATCTCTTATTGTACAGCCACATGGTTTGTCCTGTAAACTATGAACTTGACTATTATTGGGTGGACAGGGGTGTCCGGTAATGCTTATTGGGTGCATGAGGGGTCTTAGAGAGTGTGCCAACAGGTATTACGGGGTACCGTGGATGGGGGTCTTGGCTTGGGTCTTGGGGATAAAAGCGTGGCTGGGATACAAATCATCACTTTTGGTCCTTGTGATGTTTTGGAAATATGTAGTCAGTATATTTGTCTGTGGAGTCATATGACTTCTTGTCAGTATGCCGTCATCGTTTTTCATAACCCTTTTAATGCTGTGTTTAATTGGGAGCTGACAACGGTTGAGTGGGGGTATCAAGAGGGAGGGTTCTGATGGGTTTTATTGACTGTCGGGCGGGTGAAGTGTCTCAAGAAGGTGAGAACAAATGTTAAGGCCTGTTGGGTGGGTGAGGGGTATTGAGAGGGTTCTGACAAAAATGCCTGTTGCATGGGTGAGAGATCTGGAGAGGGAGGCAACAAGTGGTAATGCCTGTTGGGCATGTGAGGGGTCTCCAGAGGTTACTGATAAATGTTATTGCATGTTAACTTGGGTGAGTGAGGGGTCTTGAGAGGGTTCTGACAAAAATACCTGTTGCATGGGTGAGGGGTCTTGAGAGGGTGATGACAAACACTTTTAATGCCTGTTGTGTGAGGGATCTCGAGAGGTTGCTGACAAGTGTTAATGCCTGTTGGGTGGGTAGGCCCTCGCGAGGGTACAGACAAGTGTTAATGCCTTTGGGGTGGATAAGGGGTCTCGAGAGAATGTTGAGCAGTGTTATTGGAGAGAGAATTAAGGTTTAACGTCACATATACACAGCAATATTTCAGCTATATAGCGAGTGTTATTGGTAGGAAAGCGGGTATCAACATTGTTTAGGGATCTTCCTGAAATTGGGGCATGCTAGGAACTGGCATAAGGTATTCCAAACAGAGTGGCATGGTGTGCCGAGTTGGAACTCCGAGGAACTCCATGGCATACTTTTTGGAACTCGGCAGACAAACGACGGCTTGTGTCATACCATGCAATGACATGGGGGGAATGGCATATGCCATTCCAATTGGAACTCTCCATCCAAATCAGAAAACCAAACTTGGCATGGTGTATCCCATTTGGATAACCGGCATATGCCATTCCTATCCAGGAACTCATACCCTAATTTCAAGAAGCACCCTTACAGTGGGCTGAATGTTCATGAACGATTTGTAACACATAATTATTGGGTACAGAGGGATCTTCAGAGTGCCAAGATCAAGTGTTGTTGAGAACCATCAGGGCTCGATATTAAAGACTGCCCGACTGCCCGAGACAGGTGAAAGCACTGGGGCAGGTAGTTTCTAAGCTGACATGCCCGACTGGACAGGTCGTTTTCACTGAATAATTTCGCCAGCTGTGCATCTGTCACGACTATTGAAGACAATCAAGTTTTTACAGTATGGCAGCACTTGTCAAATTTATGGTGATGTGAGACTTTTATGTATATTTTGTTCATTTTTTTCTTAGTGTGGGTGCATCCATTCCCGTATAGTGTATTTGCCGTGATGCTCCCGCACATGGTTTTTCTTCCGACTCGGCCGTTAGACATTCACTCATTGGCTGACGTTGGTCTCGCTGTGGCCTATTGGCCAATCACGGAGGAACCGATTCGCTCTGTGGTCAGTCGCAAAATGATGGCCAAACAATTTTTGCTGTCAAAGTTGGGCAAGTAGGAGTAAACCTTGGACAAGTAAATTTGCACACCCACCTGCCCAACAGGACAGGTGATCTAAAGATCTAACTTCCAGCCCTGACCATATACATGTACATGTAACCATGTAAGTTTGAATAGGTTTTTTAGTTTACATACATGTTACTTGTAAGCTGCAGTTTAGGTTCATATTGGATTACAGAGAGACTTATCATTGATTAAGTGAGAATTTGTATTCATAGTCCTGTTCTCATAGCACTTTGCTGTATAAAGTTAGATATATATATGTCAAAAGAAAAGATAAAGCTTCTCGGGTGTCTGGTGATATTAGATGATTCTTCAGTTTTTCCCATCCCATATCTATTTGAGTGTGCTACAGCTATTTGTGTTAAGCTGCCAGCGGGAGGGTGGCCTGCCTCAAACTCTGCAAAGCCAACTTCTGGTGACAGAACAGTGCCAATTTCCTTGATGCACTGGAGACTGGGCCAGCATAAAAAAACATGCTGCTCTTCTCCCAGTCTACTACTTCAGACTGCCCTGACTTTGAAGCTCAACTTTTTTACACTGCAGGGAAAAGCAGCAGATGTTCTCTCAACACATCTGGTGGTTTTTGTCTCAGCACTGATCTGACGGTGGAAAAGCGCTGTCGTGTCTGGGTACATTGCGTCAGTGGATGAATCAGACAGACATTCGACTCGTTTGATGAGACACCACTTGCCAGGCTCGCTGCCGGCTCTCCTTCCCAGCTCGCTCTCTATTTTGCTTTCTCTCTCTGCGGACCGCGTTAGACCATTCAACAATTTGAGAAGGTGTTGGGACTTGTCTGAAGTGTTCTCATAGCATGGTAGTTGTAATGATGCCAGATCTACACAGCCTATGCTCTCTACACACAATATAAGGATCCCACTTCTGACAACGATTGTAGTCCGACCCGCAGTCTTCTCACAGCTCCAACATGTATAAATACATCACACATCAAAACTAGCTGGCTGCCAATTTGCCTTTGAGGTTTGCTTAGTGTTACAAGTTGTTTTTCCTAACTTGAACAAACCGAAAACAATACCCTATTTTTTGCGTATCACAGCAGTTGCAAAACTAAACAGCTGGTGGAGTCGTTCAACCCGCAGCTGGATGCCTTATATTAGTAGCTGGCAAAAGCACGCCTGCTAAACAAGTGGTTATATCACCAAGTATTTTAGTAAACATATCTTCAAGGGATGCTTTTGGCGAGATGGGAAAAATCAAATTTTATGATATACTAATGTTATTAAAATTTAAATGATATTCACCATGCATTTGAATAAAATTTCCATCAGCAGATTTGTTATCACAATGCCTAAAAAAATTCCTTGTTTGCTTCGTAATTATTGGATATATAACTCTGTGTATGTCTGTGTCATTTCTGTATTTGACTCGGTTAGATTTACAATAATGCCCTTTAGATCCAATTATTTTTAGGATGACAATTTCTTGGCAAAGTACGAATACTCATGCAGGATGGGCCTGTCCTGAGCGAGACTTAAACCTGCAGCCCAGCTAGATATTTTTTGTCTCGTAATCCCATTTAACTTCGGTTAATATTTATTTATAATATACCAGTGTAAAATTGATGATTGTAAAAGAAGCCTTTTTTTGGCTATAGCTGGTGAAGCCTTTTGGAGGAAACTAGCTGGTGAAGCCTTTTGAAGTAAAAGACTTCACCAGCTAAAGCCGAAAAAAACGTTTTTATACTCCTCTTCCCAACTAGTTATTCAGTTCCTCAACTTTTTGAATGTTATCTGCTTTCTCTCAGATTTTGTCATACTACATTTAAGCCTGGTGCACACAAGAACTATCCCCTGAGCTAATGACCTCAATTGCCTGTTGCCTCAGGGGCTAGCTCTCGTTTGCAGGCAGATTTTGGTGAGATTTTTGCCTCATGTGGCCGAGAGAGAAATATCAAACTTGTTTGATAGTTCTACCTCGCGAGGCGAAATCCTCACTGTAGGCGCGAACATAGCTAACAGCTCAGCCATTTTTTTTTTTACTGTCGAGTGAAACACATCCTATATTCACTTGATTTGTGCATATGACTGTTCTGCAGGAACTGAAATCAATTCGGTGAACCCTTTGTCATGTACTAACATTGTAGTGAATCAGCCAAATGTCAATATTACTGTGACCACTTTTTATACGCCCGCCAAAAGGCGGACGTATTATGTGATGGCGGTTTCCGTCCGTCTGTCCGTGTGTCCGTCCGTCCCCCGTGTCCGGTCTATATCTGGGACAGTTTTCTATCTACAGCTCTAATTTTTGGTGAGTGGATACCCTACGGGGAAACGATGTGTCGCGTACCAAAATGAAGGTCAAGGTCAGAGGTCAAAGGTCATTGGCCTGAAAAACAGGAAATCACTGAAGGGTTTGTGTCCGGTCTATATCTGTGAACGTTTTTTATCCACAGTTGCAATTTTTTGTGAGTGGATACGCTAGGTGGAGACGATGTGTCGCGTACCAAAATTGAGGTCGAGGTCAGAGGTCAAAGGTCACTGTTGCCTAAAATCAGGAAACCATTGATCATTGACAGTTTTCTATCTACAGTTCTAATTTTTGGTGAGTGGATGCCCTAGGGGGGAACGATGTGTTGCATACGAAATGTAGGTCGAGGTCAGAGGTCAAAGGTCAGTGTGACGGAAAAATCAGGAAATCATTAAAAAATACTAATTTTTTGTGAGTGGATTCAATAGGGGGAAATGAGGTGTCGCATACCAAAATATAGGTCAAGGTCGAAGGTCAAAGGTCACGGACCCAAAAATCAGGAAATTATAAAAAATAACATTTTTTTGTGTGAGTAGATACATTAGGGGGACACAATGTGTCACTTATCAAAATGTAGGTCAAGGTCAAAGGTCAAGGTCACTGTGACCCCAAAATCATAAAATTGTTATAAATCATGATTTTTTTAGTCCATTGAGAAATTACAGGTAGCCGTTTTGTCATGTACCAAAATTTAGATCCAGGTCAATAGTCAAGATCACTGTGACACCAGAATCAAGGTCAAAGGTCAGTGTGACCTAAAAATCAGGAAATCATTAAAAATTACTAATATTTGCTGAGTGTATTCAATAGGGGGAAATGAAGTGTCGCATACTAAAAATTAGGTCAAGGTCAAAGGTCACTGTGACCCCAAAATCAGGAAATTATTAAAAATAACATTTTTTTTGTGTCAGATACATTAGGGGGATATGTCACATACCAAAATGTAGGTCAACGGTCAAGGTCACTGACCCCAAAATCGTTATTGTTAAAGATCATGATTTTTTGTGTCTATTGCGAAATTACGGGGAGATGGTTTGTCATGTACAAAAATTTAGGTCCAGGTCAATAGTCAAGGTCACTGACTCCAGAATCAAGAAATCTTTGAAAATTACTTTGTTTTGTGTCCGTAGATTCATTAGGGGGACATGATGTGTCACATACCAAGATGTAGGTCAAGGCCGAACGTCAAGGTCACTGTGACCCCCAAAATCATGAAATTCATAAAAATCATGATTTTTTTGTGTCCATTGATACATTGACGGAAGCAAAGTGTCGTGTACCAAAATTTAGGTCAAGGTCAAGGTAACTGTGACCCCAAAATCAGGAAATCACATTTTTATATGCCTGTCGAAGACTAGGTCATGTAATGCGATGTTGCGTTCTGTCCATTCATCCATTAACATTTGTTGTCCATGCGATATCTCAAGTCTCAAGGTATGGAATGGTACCAAACTTTGAGTATACCTTGCTCGCATGGCAAAGAGGAGCCATACATTTTGAGATCAATTTGTCCAAGGTCAAGGTCACAGTCCTTCAAAACTGAAGTTTAGCTGACCATATGTGTCCGGTTGGAATATTCAGAGTTCTCTCCCCTACATGTATATGGCATTCGTCCTGTGGAGTTGTCTCCCATATTTGAAACCGCTACATTTAGGTAAACTGTTGTGAAATAAAAACCATACATGTATTTAGTAATTTAACGGGGAGAGAGGTCCTTTATGAACTTCATACCTCTTTATTAACTCAAGAACAAATGTTTACTTCATCAGTTTCTTCTTCCTTCAGGAAAAATTATCTCGTCTGAAAGGAATCCATTTGCAGGAAAACTACTATTTTCGTGTTTGACTATTGTCGATTTCAGTGTGGGATATGTGAGCTCTCAGGTCTTGCTTCAAGGTCAACTAGTTACCAAGAGTTAAGCTCGTTAGTTTATCATTCAATATAAGATGTTATATATGTTACATTCTCAGAAGCACAAAATTGTAGGCTAGCTACCAATTGGAATCAAGGCTATCAAACAACCTTGAAATTTGGACCAATGTAATTCCAGATACACGGGCGTATATTGAAGCCCCTTGGGCTCTTGTTAATGGTTTTGCATATGTCGCAAATTTTGTCAGAACAGATATATGGGGTCAAATATAGCAACTTGAAACTATTTTGAGATCAACAGGTCAAAGGTCATGGTCACTTTTGTCCCAAATTCAGGAAAGTTTATCAAAAATAATTGGAAATCATAGTTTAGGTCAGTAGATCCAAGGTCAAGCACACTGTGAACCATCGCTATATAGCTGAAATATTGCTGAATGCAACGTTAAACCTTAATTCTCTCTCTCTCTCACACTGAACCCCCCAAAAAATGAGGAAAACTTTGAAAATCAATTTGCATGAGTGACAAGATAAAAACATATAGGTCAAGGTTACTATGGCCCCCAATCAAGAAATGATGGTATAGTGTATATGACTTGTGATTAAACTTCACGTCTACCTCAAAGGTTTTAAGTAGCGAACAAAATTTTTGTCAGGATAGCTGCATGTATGGGGACATGTAAAACCTTAAACCTGATAACGAAAAACAAATATTTTAAAAAGGTTATTTAATGTCCATTGGGGGCAAGGAAGTTTTTTATTGTCGGAACCTCATAAAGCTCAGTCTGGATATATATGGGGTCTGGTAAGTGTGACCTAAAATAAGAAGAAATCAGAACTGGGTTTTTAATACCCATTGGGTACGAGAAAGTAACAAAATTTTCTTTGAATAGTTGGTGACCTAAAACTGTAAAAAAAAAGTTAATAAAGATCATGTAAAACCTAATAATTGGTAGCGAGGATCTTTCTCGTTACTGGTACCAGACTGAACCACCAGTCTGGCAGGTATGTGTACCTTCCATACAGTGAGGTACACATAACATGGCAGATCTATCCCATAGTGCCAATTAGGCTTAGAATCCTACAGTCGTAAAAAAATGGTTTTGCTGGTATAGAGAAGTTTCTTACCTTTAAATAGCCAACTTGGAAATATATTTCCACTCTACCTAATTCACAATATCAGCTTGGGATGCCTTCCTCATACTAAATGGTAATATTAACAGTGGCAAGCGTTTCACTCCGGATGAAAACTGCGAATGTATTGTTGAGATGTTTTCGCCTGTGCTGAACTTTTCTAGACTGATAAAAGTCAAAATAAGAAACACACACACATATGTACATATAATAAACATATGTAGGATGTTTGTAAAGGTGTGCGGTACCCATACTCAGTTTTTCGTAGTTTGAATTGTTGAGCAAACCCCCCAGTAATTTGCAGCTTGAGCACTATTAGGTGGGAAAATCCTCAAATTCTTCACAGGCTGGGTGGCCTGTTTTTCAGACTGGACAAGGCGAACCTGGCATTCTCGATTATCTCCTATTCTACAACATTTCATAATCTCTCAAAAACCATAAATGATAGGGAGCCTGTAAAACTTCCCATGGTAGGTCTGTAAAAACCTCATGTGGTGGACACATGTTCGCATTTACAAGATGACGGCTTTTATTCGTAAGTGTTGAGTTGTTTGCCATGCCACTTCAATAAAAGGGTCCAACAAGACAAGGTACATATATACCTTAACTATTAACCCGATGGGAGGGGTGGGTTATTTTCGCCTCCTGGACAATATAGCTCTTCAGGTTCACACACTTTTTGAAGTTTTTTTTTATAGGGAAATTTGTTTTTATGAGATGAAAACCTTGAAATGGATTAATGTTAATATTAGGTTGATATGAATGTGATTGTTCTCACCACTTCTCCACGTGGTCTTGCTTTGAGACCTATTTTATAATTATGGCCTACGACGTTGAGGAGGCCTGTTTTCAATAATTTCTCCACTCGTCTAGGGAAATCGGAAGTGCATAGGCACAACTCGGAAAGTGACATGCTTTCTATAAAATTAGCCCAGTACCGTTTCCAAATAAACATTGAGACGGGAACCGATTCAAAAATTTCATGAGAATTTCAGCTGTACAGTTTTATTGCAAATTTTGTGTTGGGGATATTAAGGACAAATTGCTCTATTTGAAAGCTCAGCATATTCTACAAGCATCACAACCTTGAGCGCTATTACATTTTAACATTCCAAGATGGCGCCCTGGCAGAAAGGTTAATTTATCCCTTGTCTGATTGCCAGGAATCTGATAGCTAAGATTCATAGTGTCTCCCTTCCCTCACCGCTATGCCGACAACAGATTCATTTCCCTGGTGGTAACTCGAACATCTCCATGGCGCACTTATTATTACCTTTGCGCCCTATTGGACCTTCATTAACTTGAGAAAATGGGCCGCCATGAATAAAAATACAGAAATGGCAGACTAGCTGGCCCTTCGTTGGTCATATATTAATTACAGACGTTAAAATTGTCCCTATGGAGCCTCAAAATCACCTGAAATCGAGGGTCAAGAAGATGGGCATTTCCGTCATTATTGACCCCGTGTATACAGGGGATGATGATCACAACATCGATTATGGTAGTTTTATTCATGGCGGCCCGTTTTCTCAAGTTAATGAAGGTCCAATAGGGCGCAAAGTTAATAATAAGTGCGCCATGGAGATGTTCGAGTTACCACCAGGGAAATGTATTTGTCGTCGGCATAGCGGTGAGGGAAGGGAGACGCTATGAATCTTGGCTAGGAATCTGATTGATCAGTATAAATGTAGAATTAGTTCTGATTGGTCAAGCAATGTCTTCATACATCAACAGAAATAAAACTGAAAGTATGTGTTTTCTACAAAATCGAATACAGGTAGATTGTTTTGTGTGAAATGTCTGCCAATCAGGTGCCATCATGTGAAATGGCTGCCAATCAGGTGCCATCTTTTTAATGCAGGACATGCATTCCACAGTTACAACAATGATAATCCTACAGGAAATTTGGCATATCTGATTTCAGAATGTACCCCAGGGCCCGAAACGACTACGTCCCACTTACAGAGAGCTTCGGTACAAACAGTTCGCCTCGGTGGAGTATGATGGAAACATCTTCATGACACCACAGGATTTCTTGGAATCAGTGACAGAAGAAACACCAAGACGTGAGTTTCTCTATGTTTAATTTTGTTAGAGCTAATCTGTCCAAGCAGACTGACCATACCAATCAAATTGGCTAATTCCTCAGAAGAAGAAAAACAACCGAGGAGTCTCCAATACAGATTTATAAAGTTCTGTTCTGAATAGTGAAATGTAGAGCATACCCTTGAAAATATCTATGAAGGTGTTCAAACCGGATTCAATTGTGTCGGGAGTGGAGCCAAGTTTGAGATATTTCTGCTGTCAGGATATCGTCGACATGTAAAGTGTATTATATAGCTGTATTTTATGTCCTTTATTATCCATTCCTGGCCAGGTAGCTTGACACTGAGATTGAATACATAGTTTACCACCATTAGTATACCACCAGTACTTTCATTTTGAAGGGGTTGGGTTTTAAGGGTTGGATGAAGGCACATATCAGAAGTGCATATTTCTACCAGATCTACATGTATTATACTAAACTCAAACAGTACTAACTAATACACTCCGACTATTTTCACTTAATTGAGTGAAAATAAATATCGGCTGTACAGAAATTTGTAATACTTCAAAAAAACTTGCACCATTCTCCATCACTCACTTTAAAAATTACGAGAGATTGTAGCTCTCGAAGATTTTTTCAAATGAAAGAGTGCAGAATTTATTTGCATAAATTATCAATCCTTATGACTTTTATGCAATAAATTTTTACATTTATATATTGATGATGACTGTTCACTTGTATCATATTTCAGAGGAAAAGGGTAAAAGCATGCTTGCAATAATCATATGAATAATATGGTTAATGATAATAAATGTGTATTTTGAGCAATACCTCAGGCTGTAGATCAATTTGTCCAATTGTGTATCAGAATGTATGAGATTTGTGTACATGGGTTACAATGCAACTGTGTATTAGAGTATAGCATGACCAGCACCATCTTTTGCTCGCACCTATAATTATAGAGTTACAGTAAAGGTGTCAACTGGTAGTTATGTAATTCCATTGATGATTAAAGCAGAACGAATATGGGTATCAAGGACCGGCATGGCCACTAGGAGGATACAATCACTAACATCGGGCTCTCTACCAGTATTTGGGACAAATGACAGTCTTATAAGGATTTAATTGTTTCATGGAACTGACCAGCCTTCTAGCTGATGTTTGTAGGCAAGGCCCAGGGCTTCGGTTTTAGCGTGAGTGATAGCTCACCTGCACGCAAACACTCGCGTAAATTCATGTCATGAGAGTGATTTTTAGCTCACGTAAACTGTCATATTTTATGTTGTATTATATTGCAACCACTCGCCTGACTCTCAAATATTATACGCTCTCCTAAATATTTTGACGTGAGCTATTTTTAGCTCGCGCACTAATTCTAAACACAAAGCCCTGTAGGCCTGCTTGATAATGATCCTGATGTAACAGACAATGGTACATGCATTTTTATTGACAATTCTTCCAACAACCAATCATATCATTCTGCCAGCCTTTCTACACAATCAAAGGTCTTTTAGAACAGGTAAATTCCCGCTGCCGTTTCCAGACAATAGTTTTGCGTTGACATCCAAGTGCTTTAATGTGCGACTCCTGGTGTACATCTGTTGTTAACCATTGATCATATTAAACTGGTGTAATATATGCATCAAAATATCTCATTATTCCATTATGCTCGCATTTATGATCATTTTGGTAACTCAAAAGTAGCCCAGTTTTCACTGATTAAAATTATACTCCATAGTGAAGCTATAGGAAAGTGATGTTCCAAATGCCTTATAAAGCGTTGGCTGGGATGACTTATTCGATGGTTTGTAAAATTCACAATGATATGCCTTTTCATGGCAATTGATCTTCAAATGTCGAGACAAACTATTAGGCTGTGCCTAATTTGCCATCATATTATATGATCTTGTTTCCATGTGTTTGTGACAAATTTTGCATATAGCCAGGACGTATTTACTTTTTCGTCATTCAGCCTGAAGTTAAAATTGTCTTTCATGTCATCTGGCCACGCACTGAAATCTTATAACGAGATAGATTTCCATCTGACAGACTCGACAGACATTTGGATGGCATGACTGACTTTCGAAGAAGGTTGACATTCTCCGTCATATGACCCTTGTCAACAACAGCACATGTATACGCGATAAACGAGTACGGATTGCGAACACTACCCAAAGTAGGAGAGTGACCGTAAGAGGTGTCGCTGTCGTAAAAACAAATACAGAAGCCATTTGCGGCACATCTCGCTGAAGAACCATAAAAAAATGTGTTTGTTCAATGGATCACATTAATAAATCTACATGTAAGCTTTTTGGACAAGTAATTTTTTTTTTTGGACGTTCACACGCGGGTATCCAAATAGATAACGGTGAAGAGAATTTGCGGGTATCCCGGCGAGTATGGATACCCGGATACCCGTCGAAACGCAAGGCCTGCGAAGTGAATCGTTTGTCCAAGAATTAAAGTGGAAGAGCGAATTACAATTTTCCCAGATTTTTATCAACTAACCATGCTAACATTATTGGAATATTTAACTCGAGAAAGATGCAAAAGTTGAAAGCAAATCCAGATAATTGAATTCTGGACAGGTCTACAGTTCTGGGGTCCTGACTAACAAACTGCACATGATTCACCAAAAAATATGCCTGATTCCTGATATAGTGGAAGTTAGTCCATAGATAAAAGATTTGCCCTGATAGCAGCAGCAGTTGCATTGATTCCAGACTCTCAGCATAAATGTATGGTTCATACTTTTTCTTTCTTTCTTATGTTTACAGCATAGGAAATATTTTTAATCAATTTAGCTGGACTATTTTCAAACTGAAGTTGCCAAAATTATCATCAAGTATAATGATCCCTTTTTAGAACAATTTGATGCATATTTACACCAGTTATAAATAGTTAAAAGCCTTCCCACTGCAAAACCACCCACAATACCAGCCACTCGAATTCTATACCAATGTTCACCTCATCGAAACCCCTCCTTCTACAATTACTTCTCTATGCCTGGTATCGCTAATCTTTATACTTATAGAATTACCCCCCTCCCGACACCCACACACACTCGTCCCCTTCCCACACAAACACTCAGCAACATAACATATTGTCAATTCCCACAACATCCAAGTAGAATACCACCTGCCCCCAACCCACACAAATGGCTGACCAATTGTAACATCATTCTAAAATAGCCAGCTGTAATTTTCAATTTTGAAAGGTGCTTTGTGATATTGGATGACCCATGGCAAAAGTCTTTATTGACTTCTCCAGTGATTGGCAGAAGTTAAAAGGCGCTAATTAAGTAGAGGATTCAAGTTGTTTGGTTAATCAATGTGTGCGCGATAAAAAAAAACCTCCTCCAGGTCTATTTGCCTAGCCGTGTTAAATACCCAGAAATAGAGGAGTCAATAGTTACAAGGAAATGAAGATTCGACCATCACTCCGACTGTTGGCTTTTCATTTCCTCACAAATACACAAACACTGCTACACCTGGTAGTCCTCCTACTACACTCCAACTTTCTTTTTGGATTTCATATTTTGGGTTGTAAACTTTTCTCTTTACATATATATGATATAGCTGAGCAAACACATGTAGCATTAGTGTGATATCGTATTGATTGACAATACAACCAGATGGGTATAGTAATTAAATGTTCTCATAACTCGAGCCTACTACTAACCATTCAATCAACCCCAAATCAGTGATCAAAATTAGGGAGAATTTAACTTCAAAATTCTCACCCTCTCCCTTGCTTCACCCTCAAGAAAGAATTGAGAAATCCATAGCTTTCAAATAAATATCATCCCAAGAAAAGGTGACCGGCTAAGCCTGCGTCTTTTTACAAGTACATGTACAGTTTTCAGCAAAAAAAATAAATAAATAAATAAATTAATAAATAAATAAAAATAATAATAATACATTTTTTTTAATGATTTTGGTGTTTCATGGAGTTGTTCATTTTGAAGTCACCAAGTTTACTTGTACAAGGTAGTCCGGCCTACTTTACCGAATACACATATGCAGTATATCATGCATATTATATACTAATACCAGGTAAAGTCAGGCCTAAATTATGGGGGCCTTTGAAGGGGTTTCTATATTTTCCACCTTTTGATGATTTATATCATATATTTAACAGATTTAAAATATCCACTGTGAATAGTTTGGCATGCTTGCTAATACATTGTAATTCTTCCAGCCTTTCACTATTGTAGAGTTGGAAGTTAATTTATTTTTTCAAACTTTTAATTTTTTTATTTTATTGTATTTTTGCACCCCTAACATGGCCGAGTTTTGTACCGTCATATACATGTCGCCGAACAAAGGCTGTCGTTGATATGCCGATGTCACATAGCAAACAGGTCCAGTGTTAGGGCTACATCCAGCCTTACCCTAGCAAAGGCCTTGTTTGGCTACTGTACTGCTACTGGGAGTAATTCATGTCACTTATAATGGGAAATGAGAGAGAAAGGCCCAGACATGTAAATCTACAAAAAAGCACCATTATGAATTACTGGCTACATGCACTGGTCCAAGATCTTTTATTGCAGTTATATAGCAATCTGATGAATGGAAATCCTGGTCACAACCCACATTCTGATACTGTTCAAGTTTATATATTATATATACTACTGTAATCTCTCTAAGAATTCAAGCACTTTTAGGCCAGCTATTTACTCATTTCAATTTAAAATAAGACTTATGGACAATTTCTTTTGGTAACACCTTGAACAGTAGCCAAATTGTGAGCGCTCAGTTAATCAGAACTATCAGAGATGAATATGGACAGAATTGTTTGTGCAATTGGCTTCTACAGTGTGCTTTAACCCTTGTCCTGTCAACTCCGTGTATACACGTTGCTGGACTGTCAAGTTCCCAGTGTCGACTCCGGATATATACGTTCCGAGAAACTGTCGGACGTTTGATCGTTTTTCGAAAGAATATTCAAATCTGAGTGGATTTACATGTAGGGCCTACATGTATGTATGCAGAGTGGATTTTTACCAATTTTATCATTGCATTGCCAATGTTTTACCCTTCTTGTGCTTGTTTAAACTAAAGTTCTAAACTTATTCAAATACATATTTTTCCTCCATCACGTTCAAATGAACCATGTCTTGGTGGTGAATTTGGTGAACAGATGTCTTTTGACGGCCAACAAGCCATGTCATATTATATTATATAAGAAATCACATTTGCTTCTAACAATATACATTCTTTAATTGATAAATACAGTTTCAAGATTTCAAAGACCTTGATATATATATCGATGCAGAAAATAGTTCTAAGCCGTTCTAGATTAAGAAATATTCTGAATAATTTGAGAATATAAATCTGCAGACATCTCAAAAGGACTATTAAATTGGGGTCAGACATTCATTTCATATCAGTGTCACATGATAAACGGATATTATTTCATCACATACGAACCCTAATCAATTCAGTTCAAGCTGAAACACATACACATAAATTTTTGATAAATGCAGATGAAGACGTCAAATTTTAACATTTATAAATATCTAATATTCTATGTGGACGAAGTTGTTTCTAATTTTTCAGCAGTATTACAGTGATAGGAAAGGGAGTGATAGGAAAGTTGAACCTATATACAGGTGTTTTTAGCTCTAAACTGCTCCCTGACCTGAATGGGCAAAGTGCCATATTCAAAGGCATTTAATCGGAAAAGGGACATCCCACTGCTAGCTATACATGTCTATCTGCCTTATGCTCCCTGGCCCATATGTAGGTGCCTCAATAGTGGGGGTGGTATACAAAGCGAGAGATGAGAAAGAGAAAGTTTAAATACCTCATCCCCCTTTCAGAGCTGACCCTTTTCTTCCAGAGTGGTCTTGACAGCTTAGTATAATCCAATAAGAATTGCCTAAGATTCTCCAACAAAAATCAACGAAGTTCCACACAGCGCCAATACTGTACAGTACACAAAGTAGTGAATAACGCAAACGTCAGGTCTAGCCTCTCGCTCAGGATTAACTGATCTGATTTCCAAACTTCAGTACAGAGTGGCCTGTGTGTGGATTTGGACAGGTCTAGACTTGTCCCTCTCCCGTTAAACCTTTCTGTCCGCAGAGATAGAAAATTACCTTCAGTTTACCCCCAGTCATATCTGTTAAATGTAGGAATTCATTCAGATATATCCTGTATCCCAGTGTACCACCAACCAACCCCTTGATTAAGAGATTGAACCTTATCCCAACATGGCAATTACCTTTCAACCCCGCTCAGGCACTGACTTCACACTCTTCTCTCTACATAGTTGTTTTCCGAGGTTTTTATTTTATTGTGAGTCGATCAATCTCATTGATCGACTTGGAACTGTCCTGTCAGCATTTTTTCCAGTTGAATAAAAGTGACTCTCAACGTTATTTAAGTTAAAATTTGATTATGAACCTGTAGGCAAACATACATACAGATTTTTAATTTGGTTAAAAATATCAATTTATGAATGTGAGGATATATGTAAATATAAAATCCTGTGCTTTTTAATTTGTACCAGTCCTGTGGACAAATGAAATGATATTACCAGCTCACCAATTGTTTCATCAGTACTTTGTTGTTCTTGTCATTGTTACCAACAGGATTTGGGGTTCATGTAGACAACAATCGCAGACACAATCTCCCTGATAAAATTACAAATTCAGATGAGCTCATCAGTACACAAGTGAGCAAACTTCATTTGAAGTTTTTACCCTGTGTAGAACAAGATTTGAAAATGGGCTGAGATTCGCATGGATGAGTTTACCAGTCTGACTAAAGGACTTGTGGGACAGTCATTACAAGTCTGTTCGAATTTTTACTAGTCTCGGACTAACGGATCAGCGCTTAATTCAATATTTGATGTTCATAAATAGATTTTGGAAAAAATTGAAAAAGATTAAAAGACAAAGGTATCTCGGAAAATAGAGTGTATAGAGAAAAATTTGAACAAAATTACAACCTGGGAGTTCCCGTTATTTTCAGCTAAAAATATAACAATTGGTCATGAGTAAGATATTGCATATATTTGAGCACAGGTACATGTATAGTGAGAAATAACGGGAAACAGGAAAAGAAGGTGAAATAACAACAAGTACATGTACTTGTCATCATGCTATTGTTGTTGTAATGGTCATATTTCTATAGGTGCTGAGTGTGATGGATCCCTGCCTGATGCCAATGTAGATTTTCACTCTGATAAAAAATCACCTGTTCATTTTGTATTTCATGCTACAAACTGATTTCCTTGAATTTTCTGCTTTTGGTTGGCTACCTTCCTAACCAATTATTTGTGGTGAGCCCATTCCCTATTGAGACCATCCCTGGTACAATATGAGACATGGCTCAGATATTACCCTCTTTCTTCCACTGTTAAACTAAAACGATAGTTTTTCGTAGTACACACGACTTGTCATTTAAAACCATTCACTCATGCATGCCGTGAAGATTTGCCTCCCGATATGTACACAAGTACATGTAACAATGCTGTAATCTATTTGAAAACTTTCTAGAATAGTTCCAGTGCATGAGCATGACATGAGCCTGTCCGAACCAACCCCAGGAATATGTATCAATCTAGCTAAGTTCAGTTGCACTATGTCAATCGCATAGGCCATAAAAAAATAATGAAATGCTTCAGTGATATTGCTACATCAATTTCTTCCTCCCCTTCCACCTTTTTGGCAAAACAAATAAAAGTGCATAGATATCTTTTTCATTCCAATTTTATTGTCATTCATATCGGCTGTAATTGAATACCTGACATGACATGATACAGCATACAAGTTTACAGGAGAATTTTGATCAGTCATTTACTGTGCAGTTCCCAACCTATGAGACCTGTTCAGAAAAGGCTGGGTCAATACTGTGATCAGTGTCCAGGATAATAGGACCTGTGGACACTCTCGTGTTCTGGCACATGTAGGCATCATCGTGATATGACTGGAAAAATGTTGAAAATGACGTTAAATCCTACTCACTCACTCACTGTTCAGAAATGGCCTAATACTGGATGGTTTTGTACAGTGACAGTGAGTGGAAATTTTCAGGTCAGGAGTTGTTAGCTATGAGTTCTTCACAGTGAAGAACTGACAATTTCCATCACGAAACTGATCAGTACTGTACAGTTTCTTTATTGCTCCCGAACTTGACTGTGAAGAAACATTCAGTCCTATCAGTAACTCTATGGTACTGTGCTGTTACTGCTCAATATTGTATGATCAGCAGCAGTGTGTTAGTCAGGATTCAAAAACTGCCTGTCCAAAAATTCCATTTTGCCAAATTATACCTGCCCACTTGTTATTTTCTCCCATCTCTCTCATGTTAAATTTTCCAATTTTGGCCTGTCCAAATGTGGAATATGCCTGTCCAATGGACAGGTAGACGGGTCTCGGGCTAACACCATGGTCAGCAGCTGGACAGAACTTAGCAGGGGCCTTTCTGAGCAGAAATTTTTAGTTACTGATCAGTACCGATCAATTCCAGTATTGTCTTGTGTAGATTTCTTACCAAATGGGAGAAAAACTGGCTTTGCAACTGTTTAGTTGGTACTAGGTACATGCATAGTCATTGTTGAGGAAAGCTGATACGACACTGAAGGTTATTAAATACATGGATACATGTACCTGTAGTTATTACACCTATCAAATTACAATTGTCTAGTTTGATATCAATGATGTAGCAAAATGTTTTAATGATCCGTTAATTGTCTGTCTTATCACAGACTAACATTGTTGTCAGTCAAAGGTAGAACATTGTGGCACAGATACTGCTTGTTCTGTAAGAAGTCAAATGTTTTGGCACTAAAGATATCGCCTACAGTCGTCCATATAATGATGAGTGACAAATTGACAATACACCGTCCTCTAATTTTGCATCCTGTGATTTATTTCCTCTCTGGCATTATATGCAATTTTCTCTTCCTCAAGTTATGTTGAATTACGAGATGTATTACACATTGACGAGATATATCATTGACAAGACATATCATTGACAAGACAAGATATATCATTGACAAGACATATCATTGACAAGACAAGATAAGATATATCATTGACAAGTCAATTGGCTTTGCAGGAAAAAATGCATTGTGGCTATAAAAGTTGATACATGTACATGTAGTACAGAATTCAAATCAAAAGCGTAGTTATTCTCTGTCTAGAAAACAATATGATTCCCTTCTGAAATGTTTCAAATTCTTTAGATTAACTTAATATCAGAGAATGTCCAAAAGGTTATCCTGCTGGCTGTCAGAAGCTGGGCATGCATGAAATACATCTGGCATATCAAAGTGATGGGCTTGTGTGGTTGATAACATTTGCAGATTGCAACTGAGATATTATTAGCTGCATCTACATGTAGCTCTGAGTCGGCGACTCCTATATTGCAGAATGATATTACCTAAATTCCTGACATTTAACCCTTATCCTGCCGGTCCTGACTTTACACAGGACTTGCTGGTCGAGTGTTCTCTGCCAGTCCTGACATATCACCAGTGACTTATTTTCCAATTTTGGCCTGAACAAGGAATATTGACATTCTTTAGATGACGACTTTACAACGAATATTATGGATTAAGAATACTGATCAGCGATACGGATTTGGTATTTTTGGAACATCATGATGTCTTGCCGGCATCATTGAAAACTGTTGACCGCTTCTCTCTTGCCATGCTTGCAGGAAACAAGCCTATGTTTATGTATACTATGATTGTCTTTTTGAATTTGGTGATAATACTGTTATATGGAATATGGAATAGGTCTTTGGATTATGGACGCGGATATTCTCTAATGGACAACGGCTGAATTATGATTGACGGACTAGACGCTTGTAATTAGCTAATGACCCGTCCGCCCGTCAATTTGGACGGGTGACTTTTTCAAATGACTGAAAATGAGGGGCAGGCGAGAACTTGTGATGGGTGGAATAATCAGATTAACTCAATAAAACACACGGGCAATATACTCAAATAGCCCCTTCAATCAGCGTAAGCTAATTCTTTGTTTCATTATTAACTTCGTAGGCTTGTTTCACGTCTCCGCTGGTCGGGCAGCATGCATGGCTAAGATGCGTTGAATTTCCCCAACTCGTGCTCCATGTTGATAGTGTTTAATACCACTCCATCGCTCATACTCGAGGGCTCCCAATTCGCGAATGAACTCGCGCGAGAGGACGCGAGACGCTATCAATCACCACTGGCAACACGCCTTGCTAATGGCGGATGACAGCGACAGGAGCGGTTGGACGGGCACTTTCTGAATTCTGGCTAACACCCTGCATATCACAACTTCAAAAGTTGACGAAAACTTCGCTTATATTTATGTGGTGTCCACTGCCATTTGGGTTGAAATTTATTGGCATGGTCATGTAGATGCCCGTTTTGTGGAATATTTCTTAATTATAATGTCTTTATTTTAACAAATAGGATATCCAATAGCATTATAATTGTCTAAAAATGTAAAATAGAAGAAATTCCAATCAAAAAAGATTGTAAAACGAAGTGAATACCATCTGATACTCTGTCATACCCCATAATGCTGACAAATCTGATACTCTGTCATACCCCATAATGCTGACAAATCTGATACTCTGTCATACCCCATAATGCTGACAAATCTGATACTCTGTCATACCCCATAATGCTGACAAATCTGATACTCTGTCATACCCCATAATGCTGACAAATCTGATACTCTGTCATACCCCATAATGCTGACAAATCTGCTACTCTGTCATACCCCATAATGCTGACAAATCTGATGCTCTGTCATACCCCATAATGCTGACAAATCTGATACTCTGTCATACCCCATAATGCTGACAAATCTGATACTCTGTCATACCCCATAATGCTGACAAATCTGCTACTCTGTCATACCCCATAATGCTGACAAATCTTTTCCGTTTTTATACGCCCGCCCAAAAGGCGGACGTATTATGTGATGGCGGTTTCTGTCCGTCTGTCCGGTTCTCGTGTCCGACCGTCTGTATCTGGGACAGTTTCCTATCCACAGCTCCAATTTTTGGTGAGTAGATACCCTATGGGGAGACGATGTGTCGCGTACCAAAATGATGGTCGAGGTCACAGGTGAAGGCCACTGGCCTAAAAAACAGGAAATCACTGAAGTGTTCGTGTCCGGTCTATATCTGTGAGCGTTTTCTATCCACAATTGCAATTTTTTGTGAGTGGATACGCCAGGTGGAGACGATGTGTTGCGTACCGAAATTGAGGTCGAGGTCAGAGGTCAAAGGTCACTGTTGCCAAAAATCAGGAAATCATTGATCATTGACAGTTTTCTATCTACAGTTCTAATTTTTGGTGAGTGGATGCCCTAGGGGGGGAACGATGTGTTGCATATTAAATGTAGGTCAAGGTCAGAGGTCAAAGGTCATTGTGATTGAAAAATCAGGAAATCGTTAAAAATTTCTAATTTTTTGTGAGTGGATTCAAAAAGCGGAAATGAAGTGATGCATATCAAAAATTAGGTCAAGGTCAAAGGTCACTGGCCCCAAAATTAGGAGATTATTAAAAATAAAATTTTTTGTCAGTAGATACATTAGGGGGACACAATGTGTCACATACCAAAATGTAGGTCAAGGTCAAAGGTCAAG